>CAVNYN010288640.1:0-25808 GCA_963692815.1 Nyctanthes arbor-tristis | reverse complement strand
CCCCCCCCCCCCCCCCGCTCTCTATATATCTCTCTCTCTCTCTCTTAATTTTGCTTTTTCTTTTCTAACCCATGGCATTTAAATTGAAGATTGAAGTTTAATTTTTTAGGTTTTCATCTATCACTGCAAATTTTGTATGAAACTTCTCCAGTGTCATGTTTCACACAAAGAATTGTCATATTTTCCATTACGATTCCATATATTTATCAGCTGGTAACTTGGTTACATTGTAAATTGTGAAGGAAATTGAGAAATGATCATTTCATTCATAAGCTAAATGCTTCGAGGGTTTAAATACACATGAATGACTACGTAACCTTTTGGGTATTAAGAAGCATTAAAGACAGTCCAATCTTGTTCAATTTATGCAATAAAAGTCGCTAAGAAAAAGGGAGATTTAAAACCCAATACCAAGCCAAGAACAAGAACAAAATGAAAGAGTAAATTTATTCAAGATATAATGCGTATCATAAGTATAAATATCAATAACTTAATATCCCAAGCCACAGAAAAACCAATTGACCTTTTCTAATAAACTGTAACATACACAATAATATAGAATCGTCAGGTAGCATTTTTTTTTAAAGGTAGCATTTTTTTTCTTAAGCTAGGGAATTGAGGAAAATAATGAGATTTCTATTTCTTCTTGGCATCAGCATTGGCTGTAGGAGTAGACTTTGCTGGTTCATTGATCTCCTCCCAAGCTTCAATCCAAGTGACCATGGCATGTACTAGTTTCTGCAAGTAGGGGTCGACTTAGCTGAGCTTCTCCACGGAGAGGTCAATATAGCACTTCTGTATGGTTGTGGCTTCTTTGGAGAAGAACGGAAGAATGGAATAATCTCCGCTTGCCAGTAGATAACCTTGTATTCGTTCTTCAGATTGACAAATGGGTTGCTAGCTTTGCTGTGCCAAATATATGGCAGCCCCGTCTTCACTACAATACCTAGATGATCACAGATTACCTACAAGTATTCTAAAAGTAGTCATTTTCAAAACTCTTTGTTGTGCGATTGTACGGTTTTGGATAGCGTTGAGAAAGAACAAGCAAAAAAACTTTGTTCCACCACATATGTGCATACCATCTAGTGGGGCCATTCTAATCCAAAGATCACAATCTTTTGGTCCATTATTATTCAGGTCAAGGTAGCTGCAGAACATAGGAACATCAGAAAGGATGTGCATACTCTCTAGTGGAGTCATTTTAATCTAGAAAATAATGTGAACTGGGGCAATAAGTGATTTCTCTTGAAGGAAAGATTACATTTACTCGCCAAAATGAGCAAGGAACCAAGCAGAAACATATATTAACTTTCACCTCCAGTGCCATTAGCAAGACTTCTAACCATATCAACATCTATTTTGCGCACGATAGCATTTTGTAACTCTGAGGTCTAGAGAACTTGACCACAATTATCAGGGCCCATCTCAAAAACATAGAGCTGATTGTCAGAAGTTGATTCTATGGCATCCACTGTGGCACATTCTATAGGTTTAGTTGCCTACTTGTTTTTGTTCTTCTTGTTTTTCTTTCTTTTTTTTTTTTTTTTTTTTCCCTTCTTATCTTCATCCATTTCTTGAAAAGAAAAGAAATTGAAAACTCAAGAAGCCTGCTTGTACCAATAACTAACAATTGAACCATGTAAACACTAATGAGTTTCAAAATAAGAACTTTTGTAAATAAATCAACATTTTCATTTTTAAGCATTTTTTCTTTGAATCGTCTAAAGAAACCCACCCAAACTAAATAATTACCATTTTCACGACTTCACACACACACCATAAACTCTAATATATTAAAGACTCTAATACCAAATCACCAGAAAACAATGCACTATAAACATATCAAATAGCCACTGGATGAAAGAAATTTCAATACAAATTCACTATAATTCCATTCATTTCTAGGATTGCACAAAAAGAAAGAAAGATGTCAAAGAAAGCTCTTCCTTTTTCACCAACCAAAATCACCATTAGCAAAAGTGATTCACAAACCAATAATCACCATTTCCAAACTGCCTTGTAGGATCTTTCAATTTGGAGACTGAAAATTGAAAACTTCTAGGTCTAGAAGTTGTTTGCTAAAAGTTTCACTCCTTTAGAAACATACAACCCAGCAAAATCAATTGAGATAAATCAAGAAAGATGGCCACTTTCCAAATTACGCGCTAAATTGTGTCTTTCAACTCTTCAAATTCTATGTATTCAAAGATTTAATCTTTGGACTTCAGGAAAAAAGGGTTTTAATCTTTGGGGTAGAAAACATTGCACAATCAAAATTCTACCAGAAAAGGAGCTAAACCGCGTATCTATTAAAAGCAAAGAAATCCAAGCAAAAAGGAAATGCCAATATATATTCCATCAACATTTCATATATCATATCAATAAAAGAACCAACTTCTCAAGATGAAAAATAAAAATTTTTTGAAGAATTGAGAACATGTTATGAAGAATTTAAATATGAATATTTATTAGGAATGGAAACTCAAAACTTCAACCTTATTAAGATAGTATAATAAATAACTTGTTATGATTACTACATTAACTGAGGGAGGACTGTCATTGAATATAGCTTGTTTAAGTATCAATTGTATTATCATTCCAAACTCCTCAGATAAATGCACTGCAATCTCATGAAAGAACTGAGACCTCTCAAGTAGTAATTATAACTTCTCTTTAAGAATTCTAGTAAGCTTCTCAACAGTTAAAAATGCTTTAGAATCCCTAGCTATTAATATCAATAAATTAAACCAAGGATATCATAACCAAGGATAAGGTTTTAACTTCTTTTAGGCTTAACCATGAACATCCAGATTGCTGCTACATCAAAAAAATAAATTAATTTCGACAATTCAACTTTTAAGAGGTATCACAAAGGTAGATGGATATATATTTTCTCTAGATTATAACACTTAGACACATAGTATGGAATATCCTCCAGAATTTGTATATTTCTAACTGTACTAAAATGCTGTTTAGTACTCGTAGCTTCCCATTTAATACTTATAGAATTAACAGATGAAGAATGTATGTATTTCCAGCTCTATATAGTATGTACCATGTGAATAATCTGATTGCTCCATGTGAGTTGTTTGATCATATTAGCCCATTGCCAATTACAGCATGGATATAAGCATCAATGTCACGATGACTTCAAACAATTCCACTATATGAATTAACTACTTCAGGTCGTAAGGTTACTGAGATTCTTATTCAATTAGCATGCATTTTATAAATAAATTTAATAAAGAGCCCAACACAATATAAATTTTGAAAATGAGCTTAGCTTTTAATCTTTTATCCTTCAAGCATCACCAAGCCACAAACCCTCATAAGAAAAGAAATACAAAAATAAAAAGAAAGAATCACAAACAATAGTAGTCATCTACCGAGGAAGGCTGAGAAAATGTGCAGAGTCATGAACAATGGCAGTCACCTTCGAAAATTAGCTTCCAAAAATGCTTAATTTGGTCTTAAGCTTTCAAAGACGTAGAGTATAGACTCCTACATCTTTAAACCACTTACATTTTTAATAGTATAGATATATGCCTTACTATAAACAAATGTGAACATCTAGTTTGAATGGATTAGTAAATCATTGATCTTAAAGTATTGAGTAAAATTGATTAGCATCACAGCCAAAGTTGCAACCAATTGAAACATTCCAGAATTAATCTTTGAATATCTAGCATATTAAAAATCATCAACATGCATTCCTACAACATTTCTCTCTTATACACAACATCATAAGGGAAAAGAAATAAATCTCACTTACGAAGAGAAAGCTGAAGAGTTGAAGTAAGTACCTAAAGAGAATTCGGATCCACAGTGGTGAAGGTTTCAGTTTTTTCTCCTTAATTCATCATCACGTCATTAGCATTCTAATCAAGCAAAATCTCATTCAAGGAAAAAGTAAAAAATAAACCCATCGTTGACAATATTAAAACGTAAATTCTAGAGCAGTATTCTCCTAAAAATAATGCAACAGATTGAAAATTTAACCAATTTATTTAGTTCAAAATAAACCCGTACATTAAAATCCAATTGCAGTTACTTGCATGGCCAAACCAAAACAAAATAAAAAATTAACAGAATTCAAAAAGAGAAAGAAAAGGATAAATTAAAAACCGGTTAAAGAGAGACGCATGAACGATTTTGGGGTTTAGATGGGAGAGGGGAAGAGAGACAGACATTCGCGTGAAATCAATTTTTGCGGTTGAATTGACGTTGGCTTGATGCATTGTCAGTTCCCATGTCAGTTCCCAAGAAAGTAATGCATCTGTTTGTATCCTAAAGAAAAAAGGTAGCTGGTAAAAAACCAGGGCTGCTAAGGAAACAAATCGGGCTCTGAATTTAGAGCCTGATCTCTAATTACACACCGTCATCTCACCTGACACCCATTAACATGGTATAATAGATTCAGCTTTTTATTTGAATTTGATACCCAATGATACAAACAACACTATTTCATAGTGGAAAGCAAGAACAAAAATAAAACATAAAAGAGTAAATCAAACTATTTCGAGAAAACCCGACTTTCCAAAATATTGATTTTTCAAGAAAACCAACAAACTCTCAAAACAAACAATATTGTTGTCTGAAGATAATTCATTCCACACTTTTATTCAATGTAATTAGTCAGCTTATATGTGTATATATATACACACACAAAAAAGGCTCCTAACATATATCAAGTAACTAGTCACTCTACTATCTCCTAACAAATTTGACTTCTTCTAACACAGTACTGTCAAATGCAGTTTTTCTCTAAATCCAATATTAATTCCTGCTAACACTTGTAATTTCTTGAATATAAAGAACCAACAGAGTTATCAAATGTAAGAAACCACAAGGTAACGATATAATTGAAGTTTGAATATAACTAGACTTCCACCTGTGCGTTGCACGGGTAGAGTTCTAAAAGAGTATTATATATAAAATGTAGCGTAATGATGCCTGTCAAGTTTGATGTCATAAAGAAACTATTAAATATGACTTACATGGATTTAATGTGAATTATACGCATACAAGCAATATGTAATTGTTCTCTATTTTGCGATCTAATTGTTTCTAGGAGTATGTGGCAAGTGAGATTTCCGAACTCACATTTCATATGTTTCAGCAAAGAAGATTAAGTATGGAGATTTTATTCAAGAGCTTGAACCTCAATTTCCAACTTATCTACTTCTCATTTTATTCAGGGCTTCCCAATGAGCCAGAATTTGCAAGTTACAACATAGTACCAACACATATGAAATGCAGCTTCAATGCATGAATGCTGGATGATAAAACAAAATTGTATTAAAAATTAAATGTCTTGTTGACTAAACTATTGTATCAGCATCATATTGATCGAGTTGGGAAGCAAAATTGACCGTGAATACTAAGCATGTTGTTGGAAAAATGAGTCATATCACCATTATTTGAAGTAATCAAATCAGTGTTACTCTTGTAGTTGTAAAGCAATAAATTTAACAAAATTTCCATAAGTTATTGAATTTTTTTTCTCATGACCAATTTTTGTTACTCCAAAGTATAACGACTTCCAGCAAATTGATAAGTATCACTTATCAAATATAATACATAAAAAAATATAAATTTTCAATAAATGACATTCTGGGCATTAAGTTGTTAGCACGAAGAAAGACGTTGATATAGGGGAAAGCAATTCAAGGTGATTGCTACTTGGTGAATACATTATGATTCACAACTAAACAAATGAAGTTGTATGGAAAAAGATCTACTATATATTTTCAACAAATTGTAGAATAAATTTTTGTATTTGTAAATCATTAACTTTCTAATGAAATTATGCGAGATAAACAAAACAATATAATAAACTAGAGGTGAGCATGGTTTGGTTTGGACAGCTTTTGATTTATTTTTAAACCAACCCATTGGTTTCGGTGTGGAGAAATTGAAAACCAAAACAAACCATTTAATTTTTCAAACAAAACCAAACCAAACCAAATTTTTTGGTTCGATTTGGTAGTAAACCACGGTTTGTTTATCGACGTAATGACAATAGACTCAAAACATAATATTTTTATAAATATAAATATTTTATTATACTAATATGCTTTTTGAGTACTAATACCAATATGAAACTTATCAAAAGTTAATAAATTTTACTAAAACACAAACATATAACTAATGAAATGTAATAGATAAAAAAAGATCAAATAATACATAAGCTTCAAATGAGATATTGTCAGAATATATTTATTAAAGTACTATTTTGTTCAAGTATCTAAAGGTCAAAATTTTAGAAAAATATGGTTAATTAACTACTATATAATTTCTCCAGAAAATTTTTAAGGGTGTTAATTAAATTAGTCAAAAATTAGTTTATTAAATTTCTAAAGTGAACCAAATTATCATAAGGAATTCCTTATTAGAGTACCAAGCTCAGTCAACCAATTTGATAATCATAAATGAATTAAGTCCTTTGATATTTTCTCTCATATTACTTACACATTAATAATTTTTTAATTAAAGCATAAAAAACGGTTCGATTCGGTTCAAGCGGTTTTTTGAACGTCAAAACCTAAACTAAACCATTTCACGCGGTTTGAATTTTTTTCAAACCAAACCAAACCATTTGACTTTTAAAATCAAACTAATCCAAACCATTTTCACGGATTGGTTCAGTTTTTCGGTTTGATGGTTTATTTGTTCAGCCCTATAATAAACTATTATCTTTGTGTAATACATTGACCAGCAAAATTGGATTAAATAAATGCTAAATTTGATAAATATATATTAAAAGAAAAATATATATTTGGAAAAGATATTTTAAAATAACATAATCTGTAAAAAAATTTTAAATATTAAACAAAACTATCTACTCATGTGGCATGTATCTCTGTAGGTCACATGAGGCGTTTTGTAACAAAACCTCTCGAGAGTTTTTGAGCACTACCCTTCTTATATTAGAACTGTATAAGTGAGACATCACCAAAATATAAAAGTTAATATTATTAGTAATAAAATAAAAATAAAATCAATTTCTGAATTCAGAATATGGTAATTTTATTCCATGCACTAAATTATTTTCTACACCATATTTTAACCATGCCTCAATTAAATCATAGTTTTTGTAAGCATACTACTGATTATAGACAAACACGACCTTAGTATATTTAATTATTAAGAAAAACTAATCTATTATCTATACTACAATTAAATTTAGGCTAATTGGCACAATATAATTCTAACCAACATTTCACTTTATTGTTCAATCTAACCCTTACTTTTCAAGCTTGGCAATTATAACCTCAACTCTCACTTTTTTTACCTAATCTATAACCTTTTTATTTGAAAAGACAATAATGCCCTCAATTGTAATTAATTAATATTAGTATACAATAAATTAATAAAGAAAAGGAATACTAAATTTTTGTATTTCAAATGAAATACTATCAAATCCCATATAGTGATGGCAAACCAAAAAAAAAAAAACACTAATTCACCTTAAACCCGATGATAGCCCGTCCTAATTGGCCCAGTATTTTTGGGGTATGCAAACCCACTGAGTGGGATGAACCAAGGTGCCCCACTATATTTCACTAGTGACCATCCGTTTAATTATAATAAAAATATATAAAAAATGAAAAAATTTAGAAATAAAAAATGACATAATAAATGGATCGATAAACACATAAAAAAATTAGTCCAGATAGCCTCACATTAGGCGAATGGCTGAGCCGAGTAATTCGCATGTTATCGCTAAATTTCTCATGAGTTGTTTTTTAAATACAACCAAGTTACATATTTTTTCTTCTTTTATCTATTTTTTATTTGCACGGGAGGTTTTATCAAAGGTACGCAATGCTAAAATTATTATAAAAATTCAATAAATTTACGAAATATAGTAAGAAATCAGCCAATAATTTTAAAAAATATATTAATACTGAACAAATGAATTTATTATTCTTATAATATTTAATGCATGCAATTAATTGTCTTTGTTTCAATCTATAAAATTACTCAAATTTGGATAGTACCGTTTAATCTATAAATAAATTACTTAAATTAGGAAGAATATTTTGAGGAGCCCAAGATGGTGAAAACATGCCCCCATTCAGTTGTATAAACAAGCCCAATCGATTTTGACACATCATGGTGACATCAGTGAAATCGTAGACGTGAAAATGTTAAATTGAGCCTCTAATTGTAATTGAAAACTCTCCTTTATTATATCACTACTATATATAAATGGATTCTCAGATGTTATTATGGCTTAGAACAGTGTTTTTGTGATTTTGCCCCTATCTTTAAACAGGTATATTTATGATTTTACCTGACAGAAATAGAAATGGTCAATTTGGGTTTTGTTTGTTCTTCCATATCTCCTGCTCTTCCCTCCAAATGTTTTATCTTCCTCACCTGAAAATCATTCATTTTTCTCTATTCGCTTTGATCTTGGATCTACTCTGTGTCTCCCTGGGTAATGTACTAGAATTGAACTCAGTGAACTACTGATTTTGAAGTTCAACGTGGCCTGTAGTGAATTCGAAGTAGATCTGAACCATATCTTTACGGTAAGCCAAGAAAATCTACGAAGCTCTTTTATTTCATTAGTTTTTTCTGTACTGCGACTTTCTTTTCTTCTTTTCCGAAGACTGGGTTTGCTATGGTTAATTTTTTTTCTTCCTTTTATTTTTTTATTTTAGTTTTCAATTTCGATTCTTGTGGCCGGTTGTGGGTTTTCTTCTCATGGAGGTTATGATAGTTGGAATTTACTTTTGACTGAAAATAAAAATTATCCCACAAATTTGACAAGTGGAGGAAAAAATAACTATGCACTTATCACCCTTAAAAAATTGCACTTACCAAGTCGGGCTGGTATAGCACCACCAAATTGATTCAAGCGACCGGCTTACCATGTTCAATTGGAATTACATCTTCTAGCATGTTCAAGTACTATAGCGGCAAAACCTCTTTAGGGTGTATTTTTTGCATAAGTTGACCCTTGTTTGCATATTACTTTATTTCAATCCCTGCTTGGTAAGCTTAGCACCAAGGAAAGTTATATGCTAAACTCATTTTCTTGATTTGCTAAAACATACTTCCTTTAGATGATATAGAAGTTTAATTGTACTGCAAAATTGATTATCTATAAAACCATTGTTTACTACATAGGTATGGAAGTCGAAGTTGGTAATTCTTACTGTTAGAATCATTTTATGCTTCTTAAATTTAGTGTGGTGATAGAATTTCATATGCAGCTTCATTTTACAGGCTCTACAATAACTTGTTAAATTTTTTTTAAGCATTTCTTGGCATTTCTGTTGATGTCCACCCAAAATGAAAAATTCCAAGTAAGACAAATGCAAATTCAACAGCCCAAGACATTGTTCGCATCGATGAAAGTAATGTATGCAAAACTAGAAACTGCTAGAAATAAACAAACAATTTCCATTACTTGCAAATAACTTGGTTACATGTGTGTATGTAAGTTGCAAGCTATTATACTCACTATCCGGGATAATTTTACAGACCATAAAGGTGTTGAAATTACTGATTCTCTGATGAAAAACCAATTATTGTCGGAAACCATCTAAAACTGATTTCATTCAGCGGTTAATAATTCTAGGATTTAGTTGTTACTTTAACAGACCACATCTCATAATTTACCTTAGTTTAACTACATGCTTTTGATACATTTGATAGGATTTCATTATCTACAAAGGCAAATAGCTCAATCTTAATTTACCCAAAGTTTGAAAAACTTGCTGGCCTTAGAGAGAATTGTTAGGACTTTATTTTATTTTTCTCTTGAATACTTCCATACAAGTTTCACAGTTAATAGTACATTCTTTCACTATTTTTATATCTTTTCAATTCTGTTTATGTAAGGCTTGAAAACAACAAAGGGGTACTAACACAAATGATTAGTCAAAAGGCTAATGATTGCCATATATGTCATGTATCTCACCACCTTCAGATGATAGAGTCATAACCATCAAAGACATTCTAGAACATTTATCAACAGTACATTTATATATTGTGATTGCATTTTTAACATTGTTCATGTCCATCATTTTTTTATTTTGATCTTTGGAATGTACGCTTAATTCCTTCTTATTATTGTAGCGTAAACCATATTGGGTAAGAGGTAATTGGCAAAAAGTTCTCAATCATTATAGTATATGGCATGTGACACCAGTGTTGGACATCCTATGCCCATCCAAATGAGATATATTTAAGCAATTATTACAAATACCAGCATGCACGAGATGTTCGAAAGTGCATTACCTTTACACATTAGTTTGCATAAAAGTATAGTTTTACATTGTTATGTTAAATTGTTTATAATATTGCTTCTGGTACTTATTATGTTGTGTCAAACTGTTTATAATACTTATACTACTAAAATGGTATTTTCTAGATCAAAATGCAATGTTACAATTGTACATAATACTGGTGCCATAGCTGGATCATTATTTCATGTTGTGGCTGAGAAATTTTTACGTTTGCCAGCTGAAACACTAATGAAAGATAACATAATGGTATATTTTAAATGATTGTTTATTGCTAGTGCTGACATTTCTTAAATAAAATTGCAACTGTTTTTTCAAATTTTTCTTGCAGAAAGAAAATCAGCCTGTTAATTGTGGGAATGAAGACTCTTTCAATTACTTAAAGTTTAGTAGTTTGGATCGGAGAACAGGCTAAAAAGGATTCGATTTGTCTACATCATAGATCATAAATGTGGCTCAGTAAAAGGATCTCCTCTCCCCTCACCGTATCAATAATTGAACAAAAATGTTTCTCATATCACATCAGCTTTTGGTGACAGCAATAGTGGCTATGCACTCAATGCACAAAGAAGCTTTTTCCTTCAGACACAAGATGCCGATTAACACCAAAAAAAAAAAAAAAAAAAAAACTGACAGAAGCACACATTCTACTTGTTACACATGAGCCCGTCAGTGAGGTTAGCATCTCCCAAGAAGAAAATGCCAACAACAGCATGGTCACTTGATAAGTAAAACAAGTACTTTCATGTCTCTTTTGAAGTCTACAACATGAATGCCCTTGATAAATAAAACAAGTCTTCTGAAGTCACCTTTGAAGTGTTTCGTTGGGCATCTGACACTTTTAATATTTCCGAAATGAGTATTTTGAACTCTTTTGTTCTGCAGCTGACCTTTACATATGCCTACATTGACTTTTGTTGAAACATTCAGTTTCTTGTGTGAACTTTAGGTCATACTTGTGTGAATGTAATGTACTTTGTATGGACTTCAGTTCATGCTAATGTGAATACAATTTCTTTAGCAGACTTTTGTTATCAACGATTGCTTATTTATCTAATAACAACAATCACTTTTACCTTTAAATATCAGAACAGATACGAATTAAGGATAAATACCATATTCTTTTAGAAGATCTCTAGTTTTGATTTTTGCTTCAATAACATTCACTACGTTAAAGGAAATGATGATTGAAAAATATATAATCAAATGTATATGGTTTCAAGTCCTCATAAATTAAAAAAATTTGTAATTGCATTATTAAATCATATTTCTATAAATTATTTCAACACTTACAATTATATATTAATATCTGCGTGGATTTTTTTATAGCACATCGAATAGCTTTATTGCATTATCAATCTTGTCTCATACGCAACCCAACACTAGGCAAACAAATATATATTAATTTTATACAAACTGATAGTATAGTGTTAAAAATTATTAGAATTTTCATTATATAAGAGAATTCCACTCCCATCTCCTATTAAAAAAATGAAAATTTAATTGTTTGAGTTTTACCTCAAAGCATAACATTTTAATAGAAAAACTTCCATTCATTTCAATATCAGTTTTTCTCCAAATTTAAACAATCAGATACCACGGGGCACGCATCAAAAAGAAAATTTGGACAAATTTTGTGGAATCATCGTAGTCCCTAGAGTATTTCAAAGGAATTTCGAGTTGGCATTTTGACTCATCATATAAGGCCATCCATGTCAAATGCTATCCCAAATAATGACCTGAAAATAAAAAATAGACATTCAAATATTTCTTGAAAGGAAGAATAAGAAAATATCAAAATAATGTCAAAGAACAGGAAAATGTCCTAGATCCAAAAGAAACAAATATTTCTTGAAGGAAAGGAATCAAAGAGTTTTTTTGGAGCACACAGACATTCAAAAGAATTTACTAATAAAAATATTTCAAATTTAGATTTTTTGGAATATTGAGACACTAAACTCTCAATGGAGTATTATTTGAGAGATCCTCTACAACTTGAGTTATACTAGCAAGTGGTAGAGGCTCCTCCCCGCAAGCAAATGTTTTGACTAATAGTGGGCACTTGGGGTCTCAATTGTAATTGCTCTATCAATTAATTGCATTAGTAAGAATTAACATAAAAACTTACAAATTAATGCATGAAAGATATGAACACAGAGTGCAATTCAATGATATAGATTATTGAGGAAAATACTACGTCCTAAAATTATAAGATAGTAATATTATACGCCAAAAGCATGGTAAGCTCACGAAATGGTTTTTCATTCAGCTAACTTGTATATTTTAATGCAATATGTACAAGATTGACATAGTCTAGGATAGAAGATGGAAATTTCTTCGCAGTGACTAATCAAATTTGACATTTGTTGAAGTGGATAAGAAATACAAGAGTCCATTTACCACACACCACCTGATGCTTGGGTCATGCAAGACCGTCAAAGTTCTGGTTAATGCCAATCGACCTACAGGAAGACACTCTATGGCCATAGGACCTTACATCACTGCAAGAAGTTGTACCATGTTAGAATATACTCAGTACCAATTTAAGATATCTTTTAGAGCTCTATTTTCATTAAAATTAACTACTGCCTGATCTTTTTATTCATGTTTGTGAACATCAATGGAAACACATCAAATTATCCAATTTAAAGTGTACAAAAATTTGTTTTGCATGTGTTTATTAAATCAACTACTGAAACAAACAATCAAAAAACTTTAACAAAGTATTAATACAACGAAGAACGAATCAAAATAGAACCACAACTTAAATTCAGCAACCAAGAAGAAAAAAGAAGAAAAACAGCAAATTGACATAAAAGTGAGGTGCAAATCAACTGAGATTTACAACTCTGCTAAAAAATTAACAAGTCTCAACAAGGGATCACAATGACCACTAAATTTGCAGCAAGGAAAAAGTTTATCTGTGACCAAGGACAATAGCATCTTGAAATCCTTCAGAAGACAATTAGACACTTGAACAAAAACCTCAAATCTCATAAGCAAAAGTACAAGGCAAATAGAGCGTGCATGATAAGTGTATTTTATATACAAAAATACTTCTCTTAACTCATGCAATTTTACATGAAACCAAACAGATTTCTACCTAATTTGTGTGGATATGGTTCATATAGGTGAAAAGCTCAAATTGGAGTGATACAAGGAAAAAGAATAATTTTTGAACCAAATTGAGACTTTACATTCAAGAAATAGCATCGAGGTGGGACTGTTCGAGAGTTCGGGTTGAGAAGATTGCATGAGTTAAGAGAAGATTGCCGCAAGAAAAAGCCAAAGCAGGGACCGAAATGCACTCCGTGAAAGAAGGCCGCGGGTAGGCCGCGGCAAGCATACCCGCGGCCACCCGCGGGCTTACCTGGAAACCTGTTGGCCGCGGCTAGGCCGCGGCAAGCATGCCGCGGTCACCCGCGGCCCGTATCGGGAGATGACATTAACGCGTTTTCGGGCCCTTTTTGACACATTCTAGGGTTCTAAGGCTTCCCCAACTATAAAAGAACGAGAACCCTTCGGTAAAAGGGGGGATTCATCATCGGAAACTCATTCTTGAGGCTAGGAGATTGGAGCAAGGGCTTGGAGATTGAAGCCGAGGTTCGCGTAAGGATTGAAGAGCGGAGTTCTTCGTTTGGTGCAAAACGTTTTCTTCGTTATTCTTCGTCTTTTCTTTGCTAGAATCTGGTCATGTATTCAAACCCTATGAATGCTATTATTATGAATTCCTTTATTATGCGTAACTAATTTTCCTCGTTGAGACAATCGATGAAGCAATATATATGTTTTGATTGTGTTAATCACATTCATGACTCTAATTGTTATTGCGTGCTTATTTTCTATTGTGATATGTAATTCCCTTTTATGAGCCTGATCAACTTGTAATTGTGTTAGTGAATTCGTGAGGATACCGAGAGGTAAGTCACCAATTTAGCACTTCAATAGAAAACATAAATTGCATAGAAGATAGAGATATACTTTTATGATTTGTGTGACCGTAAAAATGGTTTCTTGTTAATTAATGCACTCAGCTAGGTTGAAATTCACATAGAGATATAGTGGGTTTACTTGGTTGGGTAGATTTGAATTTGTTCAAGAGAGGTTTTCAATTAAACTTGTGAAACTGGTTGTGAGCACGTGATGGTGATTTGTCATGAGTGGGATTGCATAATTGGAACTCCTGTTTATTGTGGATTCGTGAGTCTCAACGCTTTTATTTATATATTTTCTAGTCCATTAATTTGAGTTCCTTCCTAGATTAAAATAGATAGAGTATTTAATTTTAGTTTAAACAACATCATTATTCTTTTACAAACTTTTAATTTCCTTATTCAATTGGTGTGAAATTGACTCAAGTGAAATAGGTGACAACTTTCCTTGTGGGATCGACATTCGGGACTCGTCTAGTCCTATACTACTTGAACGGTATCGTGTACTTGCGATTTTGCCTATCAGTGCACCAAAAATCGATGACAAATTCACTTCTTTAAGTATACTTCTTGTCTAAAACATTCATATGAAAGTTTACAAAGAATGTACTTCTAAAGTAAAATAATGGAACTCATCCAACGAAAAAAACCATAGTATTAAGTTTGCAATACAAATACACTTATATATATATATCACCTAAAGGAAGTATGTTTTAGAAAATCAAGAAAATGAGCTTAGCATATAACTTTCCTTGGTGCTGAGCTAGCAAAGATTGAAATAAAGTAATATTTTGTTGTAAACAAGGGTCAGCTGATCCAAAAAAATACACCCTAAAGAGGTTTGCTCCTGCAGTACTTGAATATACTAGAAGATGTAATTCCAATTGTACATGGTCAGTTGGTCAGTTGCACCAGTTTGGTGGTGCTATACCAGTCGAACTTGATATATTAGTTATTCTTTCCTCCACTCGTCAAATTTGTGGGTTAATTTTTATTCTCAGTCAAAGAAGATGCCAAGTATTGTAACCTCCACAAGAAGAAAACCCACAATGGGCTACAGGAACCGAAATCGAGAACTAAAATAAAAAAAAAAGGAAGAAAAAAAATTAACCACAACAAACTCGATCTAAGAATCGTCAGAAAAGAAAAAAATTCATGATGTACGTTATCTCTCTCTCCTTTTTTAAAAAAAAAATCAAATTCATATTCACAATTGATCAGAAATTAAAATAGATCTCTACTTACACTTGCAGAAAATGTCTCTTACTGAACGATAACTCATGACTTAAATGATTTGTCACTTTGATCACTATATTATTATATAGCTGTTTGAAAATTCTCTCTCTCCCTCACTATATATATATATTTATTTATATATGTATACCCTAAAATACTATAAGAACCCTATTACAATGTACAACTTATATGACTTGTACAACTAAATTACTAAATCTGCCAAATGTCACTTTTTTTATTGTTACTACAGCAAGTGTTGTCTTTTCTTTTTTATTTTTTTATATTTAGGATATTTCCCTTATTTTGAGCTAAACCTTATCTTTCTCTATACTTTGTCTGTGTACTTTCTCTTTTCTTTCCTTTTTCAATTTCCTCTTTACTTTTTCCCTTCTTTTGAGCTGAACCTTATCTTTTCCTGGACTTTTTTTGCATACTTTCTCTTTATTTTCCTTTTCAATTTCCTCTTTATTTTTTCAAAGAAATTTATCAACGTAGGATTTTGTCGCAAAGAAATCAGGCAGCGATAATGTGCATTTGATTTTTCTTTCCACTGAAAGTCCAGAGGTCCAGCTAGGTATCATAAAATTTCCTTTCTATTTCTCGATTACTCTTGTTTATTTGGGTATAAATTTTTCTTGATTATTAAGCATCGATCTAAAACTTTGTATACCGAAGATTGACTTCTAAGGAGGATTTTTTCGGTGACAAAAACTCCACTCAAGTAGGGAACAGTTTGCATAAACACAGTGGGTTGAATTTTTTTATTTTACTTCAATTTTATGAAATTTTCCTTTCTGGTTATGGAATTGTATAAATCATGAACCTTTCTCCTTGAGGAGGATAATATATATATATATAGTCATTGGATGTTAAAAGTAATATCCGGTATGCACGTTTAAATGTAGATCTCCCTGTTTGCGAAATTTGCAATGGATATACAATGTTTGAAATATTTTCTAAAGATCTGAAGTTACAGATTGAAAACAAACAGAACTGTTAGCTTCAGAAAGTCCTTCAACCTAAAAGTTTTAAAGGTTAATTAGATGAAGCTGCAACCTCATAATTGATAACTCTCACAAACTATCTTGATGAAAACCAAAGCTCAAGAACTGCAAATCTTGGAATTATTGGAAAAAGAGGTTCCTCCTTTTACTTTTTGGATGCTTGTGATTTGGAGGCTGGATTTTTTTAGGTAATTGTAAATGACTTTGTATGAGTCTTAGGTTTATTACTGGGGCCTTTGTTTTGGTCAATTTAAAAAAAAATCCGGAAACTAGGTACTTTTCCAATTTACTTCATTTTTTGTTTTTGGTTATTTGGAGTTGAATAAAACAGCAAGTTGGTAGAAATTTTGGTAGAAATTTTGTGCATTTTCTTGCTTATTTTCTCATAGACAGACAGTGGACGCACAGTGGAAGTCCCACACTTAGATGTAAACAAACCAGCTGGTGGGTCTTGGTCAGTGTATGGATAGTTGATAGTACATATCTTTAAACAACAATAAAAATCATAAGAGAATTATTAATATGGGGAAAAACCTAAATTTTAGTTTTTCCCCCACAATGCCAAGCAGCGTAATGGTGTAAAAACCAATTTCTGTATAGATTTGTGGTGGAAAAAGTTAAAGAGAATTTCCAGTATTAGGGGTTTTCATAATTCTAGATATCATCAGAATTTCTCTAGAGTTGGACAATATGTATATATGAGACTGAAAAATAAATTAAACAACATTAAACATTATTTCTTAATTAGGTACTTACAGTCTGTAGAACCTTGCAGAGAATATATGATGAGTAATGAGATGTTTTCAGTCACACGCGAGAGAGAACATATTCACGAACAAATGTGCAAGAACGTTAATCACATAGAGAACTAGAGAACTACTTCTATAGAAATGCAACTAAGAATTGGTCTCGAGCATTTCGAATGTTTTCATGCAAAATCTGCATTATCACAAGCTGTGAATGAAGTTCCTTGCGTTCCACTCAATGATATAGGTTTGCACCAGTTTATAATTCTGAGATCCCATCTAAAAGTTTTGTATTACCTTTGCCTAACGAATGTCATTTTTGTGGAGCAATGAAATTTGTTACTAAAACCAAAGGTTTTTGTTGTGTTGAGATAACTGTAAATTGAAAAATAAATGATGCTCCTAATGAGCTATATGCTTTATTCAGTTCTTTGACAGCTGGGTCTATCGAATTTAAATATTTTGTATGAACATACAATAGTAATTTTGCATTTACTTCGTTTGTAGTGAAATATGATAAAGAATTATGCAAAAGAAATAAGGGAATTTACACATTTCGAGTGCTAGGACAAGTTTATCATTATCTAAATGAACTTATACCCCTTGGTTTCAACCCGATGTATTTACAACTATATTTTTATGATTTTGAAAATGAAATGAAGAACATGTTAGAAGTTTCTAATAAGTTGAATGTTTCAAGTTTCTAACTTGCAAAATCACATAGTAGAAATTAAATGTGATGCTGGATTGGATCAAAGAGTATATAATGCTCCAAGTGTGTCAGAAGTTGTTGCAATATGGGTTGATGATGAACCGTCAACCAATATAGGAATCCGTGATATATCTATGATTACTCATATAGGTAGTAAGCAAAAAGTCCATTACTATTTTGGATGTTATGATTCCCTTCAGTATCCTTTGCTATTTCCTTATGGTGAAATTGGTTGGTACCAAGGAATTGTGTCATAGTTGATATGAGACCAAAGAGACTCACTATAAAAACGAATTTAACCCAATGTTATGCACAATATCTGATTCTCGTTAACGAAAAGTAACTTTTCATTACATAACATTCTTACACAAATTTACATCTCTACCACTTCTTTCTCATTGTTACTTTTGTTGTAGATTTGATGCAGCGCTATTAACCATGTGGGAAACTTTCGTTCAAAAAGAATGTGTCTATGTTGCTTTGAAGTTAGCAAAAAGGCCAATAATCATTGCAAAGCATGTCAAAGTTGTATCCTTCAATGGTAATATATCAATCTCATACCATAGTAAAGAATGTTAAAAAATTTATTAGTTCGAAGTACTCTTTTTCTTTTTGTCATAGGCCAATCAGTTAACAGCATGGCAAATAGCTGTTTTATTTTTTATGCACAAATTGAGGAGGTTGCTGCTTTAAGATGTTAGTTAGTATTATATATGATTTCCTTAATTTATTATCACAGAATGCATATGCTGATATTTATGACTTACCACTATTTAATTTATAACTACATTTTTCAACAGTTTACTTTTTCTTACAATATATGATACAACAATGTTTGGATATAGGATTGATGAAAATGTTTAGAAATTGAATGAATTGGTAGAGAGAAAATCATATGTCACAGTTTCACCATCGAAGTCTTCAATCCCAAGCATAGATAAAATAGTGCAGATCAAAGATAGTGAAGGCCTCTTGCGAGTGGTAATTTTTTTGGATATATACACAATTTTACATTACTTTGCTAAAAGATTAACTTTATGAATTGAAAAACTGACCCATTATGTATGCTGAAAACATAGAAAAATTTCTTTCACATCAAAGCAACAGCAAGCATCATGAATCAAAGGCAAACTTATTGATATCTAGTTTGCAATGGCTGCAATAGGGTATCAAATAATGATTACGGAGAAATCTACAAATGCAGGTTTTGCACAGTGACTAAGGCAAGGGCTGTTTCAAGGTACTTTAATAAACGATTAGTATGTTTCATTATATTGATAATAGTTATCTATTATAATAATTTAAAGTATTAACTTAACTTCTAACATTTCTTTAATAAACTATGATTTATTTTAATTGCTTTTAGTACATATTATTGAACTTCAATTTTGTTCATTTACGTAGAACTCGAGCATATATTGAACTACAAGATAAAATAGGATCCATTATGCAAATCTCATAGGTGACCCGGTTGAAGTCTTCTTCCAATGCTCTGCTGAAAAAAATAATGGAGATGTCAAATTCTATAAGTCTCACAAAATGTTCTCAAATTTTGAGTATTCTATGTTTGCTACTAAAACCGTTAAAACGTATTGCAACCATCTGAGTCTAACACAGTCAATCTTCTGCGCACATCTATTGAAGAAGAGCACTTGTTCTACATCAAGGCTTCAAATAAAACAAAAGACTCAGATGACTATTCATTTGAAGTTGTTTTCATCAGGGAAATACCACCACTTTCAATCAAAGGAAATGATAGTCATAAACAATCCGGAGAAACAAATTTGACTACTGATTCAATTTCATCCACCAGTACTCCAGAAAATCAAAATTCCCTGGCAAAAGTGAAGAGAGAACTCATTCTCACAAGTCCAGCTTCTCCCTCCAAGAAAAGACTTGGCAATGAGTTTAAAGATGTTGATCTTGGGACCAATGAAGATGACATGACTGCGTTATCCAATTAAGATAAGTGATCAAATCAAATATTACTTTTGGTTCTACTGGAGCAGAAAGATGGATCTTATCTTTTCTGGGTTTCGTCTTTTGCATTGCAATAGTTGCATTGCCAGAATGGAAGCGATGGCTTCTAACCTTTTGTAAAATATGTCTCTCTATAACAATGTATCCATGTATATATTTTTTTATCTTTCCATATGAGTCCGTGATAGCCATCGGTCAAACAAAACCATTTTAGGGTTCAAAACTCATGATTTGGTTGTTGTAACTATCTTAGTCTATGTGAATGCAATTGCAAGTTGTAGTTACTCTAGCATATAAGTATAAAATAATTCTGCTTCCTCAAGTTAATCTTCGAACATTGTCATAGATAATTTGAACTTTTGTTTTCTTTAATTTATTTTCATGCTTGCAACTATGTAATCATATCATACATCGCAACTTGAAATATATACAGTTCAATTGCATTTTATGTTGACCTTACAATAGCGATAAATGAATCATGCTCAGCAGACATATAAATACAATTACGACCTGGTTACGTGCCGCACATAGCTATAGTAGTGTGTTTATATATAATTCCAATGTCATTCATAATCTTATTATCAATTAATCTGTGAAAAGATTTAACAACCACATAAAATTGTATACACATTTTGTACCAATGATATACGGAGCCCGTACTTGGGCCACACAGACTCTCAATAATGAAAGAAAATCTTGGATAATATCAATAAAATGAAATCTATCTTACACTATATTGTTACGTGGCATTATTCATAATCAATCTTCCAATACTTTTCCAGGGAACACCCTTTTCTAATTTTAGACATGTGGCCAATGATATTATTTATGAATCTTCTAATATTTTCCTTGAAGAACCAATTTCCAAGTTTTGGATGGGTACAAAGACTTTGACTAATTATAGTCAATATTGAAATTAAATATCTCCATTCTTCAAAAAGAATAATTAACAAATATGTTTCTACGTATTAGATAAAACGTTGAATTATTAGTGTTCAAATTAACAAGCCCACTCCAACTCTCCTACCATAAAGTCTTGATACTATTGTTAGAATATTAAGGGTTTTTTTCCTCATGTAATATGTTGACATAATCACGTGCTAATCTAATGGCGGAAAATCTTTTTCTTTGGGAAAATATAAAGGAAGTTTTTGGCAAATTTGTTCCGCTGTGAATTTAATTTTCTTTTCTTTTTTTCCATTTTCATTAAAATTTTGTTCTTTGCCAAAAAATAAAAGAGCAGAATAATAAATTGAAGAAATAGTCAAAGTCAACTTCTAATTTGATGAAATGAAAGCATGCTTTCGCCTGCAAGGATTTATGTATAGAACTTGAGGAATGACGAGGAAGACACATGAAACTGCTTACTCCTATTTCATTTCTGATAGGTAATCTCTAGGGACTAAATTGAAACAAATTACTTCCTCCATCCCAAAAAGATAGGCTTGCTTCTATTTTTACATAGATTAAGAAATTTTCAATTGGGATAATTGTTGGAAAGGTAAAGTTTAAGAGTACCTTTTTCATCGTTTTTGCTTCGCTTAATTTCAGATTTTGGCGTTTTTGTTCAAGTTTCGCATTTTGGGAAGTGCTACAACCTACTGCTGTCTTTCATTGGACTTGAAGGTGAATTTTTTTCCCTTTTGTCCAATTTGGTTTCGCAATTTTGTGGAAGGTGTAAATTTTTTATTTTTACATTTGTTTTATTTCTTTTTTTTTCCCATTGTTGTTTCTGTAGATAAATGATCCTTTCAACTTTCAGCCACTTGTTTTGTTGGCATTACTGTTGATGTCCGCCCAAAATGAAAAATATCAAGCAAGATAAATATTGATTCAATAGCCTAAGACATTGTTCTCATCAATGAAAGTTATGTATGCATAACTAGAAACTTCTTGAAATAAACAAACAATTGCAACTAACTAGGTTACATGCATGTATGCAGGTTGCAAGCTATTATACTGACTATATGGAATAATTTTATAGATCATGAAAGTGCTGAAATTGCTGATTACCTGATGAAAAAACCAGTTATTGTTGGAAACCATCTAAAAGTGACTTCATTAAGTGGTTAGTAATTCTAGGATTTAGTTGTTACTTTAATAGACCATATTTCATAATTTACCTTAGTTTAACTACATGTCTTTGATGCATTTAATAGGATTTTCATTATCTACTAAGGCAATTAGCTCAGCCTTAGTTAACCCGAAGTTTGAAAAGCTTGTTGGCCTTAGAGAATGGTTAGTACTTCATTTTATTTTTCTCATGAATACTTTTGTACAGGTTTCACATTTAATAGTATATTCTTTCACTATTTTTATAACTTTTCAACTCTATTTATGTAAGGTTTGAAAACAATAAAGGGGTACTAACACAAATAATTAGTCAAAAGGCTTATGATTTGCCAAATCTATCACATATCTTACCACCGTCAGATGATAGAGTCATAACCATCAAAGACATTCCAGAACCTTTATCAACGGTATATTTATATATTGTGAATGTATTTTTAACACTGTTCATTTCCATCAGTTTTTATTTTGATCTCTGGAATGTAAGCTCAAATTCGTTCTTATTATTGTAGCATAAACCACAGTGGGTAAGAGGCAAGATAGAACTGAAGAAAAGTTCTCAATCATTATGGTACATGACATGTGGCACATGCTGTTGGACTTCCTATGCTCATCTAAATGAGATATATTTATGCAATTATTACAAATACAACCATGCATGAGTTGTTCCAAGGTACATAACCTTTACACATTCGTTTGCATAAAAATATAGCTTTACATTGTGTAGCAACCAAGAATTTTGGTTGAAATTTTTAATAACTAAACTGTCGTTACGACTTTCCCCAAAAATATTTTCAACGGTCACCGTCAAAGTCGCACTCGTCTAGCACTCTTCAATTTAAAGTCAAATTAAATTAAATTAATCCAAAGATTGGGAATCTTCCCAACATTCACTTGAATTTAAGTAAGAATTCCAACTCCTTTGCTATTGGGCTCATTCATTGAAGTCTAATTTACTATACTCGAGAAATTTTCTACTTTATTATTTTGAGTCTATATATATATATATATATTTCCATTTAATTTCTTAACTCTAGACTGTATTTCGGAAACGTGAAGAACCTTACTTCTATTATTACTTAAAGGGCAACGTACCGTTGCTTTATAACTTGACATTTTATAAGTCCAATTATTTTTATTGAGTCTAATCCATTCTTTCAGTCCTAATCAAATTGTTTTACTACTAGCCTGGAATACTATTATTTCATCCAACTCATTTGATCCAAAGCAAATGCTATTTTTCTTAATTTAATTATTTTAAACAGAAACCTTTAGTTTTGTTTCTTAATTCTTAATAATAATAATTATTATTATTATTACTACTACTCAAAATCCATTTAATTATTAAACTGTAGTTTAAATTTACATATTTTATTAACTTTATCAATTTCAACTTAAACCAATTTCACTCATTAATAGTGTAAATGGTATTTTCAAGAAAACCAACAAAAACTTATTTTCTTTATGAAATATATCTAATTTCATTTTTGTGGCTAATCACATCTCAGTATCTCTCATTTTAACCCAATTACACCATATAAATTGAGAGTATAATCCTCCTTTCCTCCTCACCATTAATCAAAAAGAAGGAAGCCAAGAACAAGAGAAAAATCACTGTCTTCCCCATTTCCACCTTCTTCCTCTTGTGGCGCCTCTATTTCATAGAAATCGCACCATTCCATTTTCCACACAGCAAGGAAACAACAACGATGCAAGCATCTTCAACAAGGTAAAGATTTTCCTTTCATACTCCTACATTATATTCATCTTGTATCATGAAAATTTTCCAAAGAAAATCCTAGCCATCAATCAATGTAAACTACACACACTATAGCTTTTCCAATCATCTTCTTCAACCACAACAAACATCAAAAAGAGGAAACAAATTCTCGGGCATCGACCATGGATGAAAACCGAGCCCAACCTCAATCCTTCACCAAACTAAACAAAATTGGTGTCTATGGCTTCCTCTCGCCACGACGAACACAAATATGTAAATAGTTTGGTCGGAAAATCACCACCCTCGCCGGAAAATGGCTGAAACCGCCGAGTACTTCCACCAAAAACAACCACCATACCTTCTAATACTTACATAAATGGAAAGAACTCGTTGAAGGCTACCTATTCCATATATTTTATCTTCGAATCATTGGAGTTTTGTTGGATTCTTGACCTTAAAACACCCCCAAGACCGAACCTTCACTTCGCACGTTCTGTTCTTTGCCTTTGGTTAATGACTCTAAGAAAATAGATCTAAATTGTTGTCCAATGAAGTTTTACATTTTTGGTCCCTGAAAGTTTTAATAACAATTAAATAAGCTTAAAACTTATAGTCAACTCAAGTCTTGACCCATGACATTTTCATGTCATTAAATCTAACCCTAAAGTTATTATCTCAATCAAGGTTGGTCTCCAAGCCTTTTAAATAATTAATCTCGACCCCCCAAACTTTCAAGTTTTTGCATAATTGGTTCCTAAATTTTTAATTCTAATCACATAATTTCCTATACTTTTAATTTAACTTAAATTGACCCTCAAACTATCCAAACATATAAAATTAAAGTCTACTGACTATTATAATTGTTCAATTTAACCCCTAAAGAATTTAATTACTT
The DNA here is from genome assembly GCA_963692815.1 of Nyctanthes arbor-tristis. Classification (NCBI taxonomy): domain Eukaryota; kingdom Viridiplantae; phylum Streptophyta; class Magnoliopsida; order Lamiales; family Oleaceae; genus Nyctanthes; species Nyctanthes arbor-tristis. Next base: position 1,248 of record CAVNYN010288640.1, on the reverse strand, counting down.
CATAAAGGTCCTAAATCCTAAACGAATCAAATTAAGTGTGAACTCTAACACTCATGAGTGATCAATAGATCCTTAAACATTTTAAGAATTCAAAATTTGACACATCAACTTTCATAAACATTCATTGAAGTCATTAAAGATTGTGAGTTTCTTTCCAATAATGATTCTTTAACATACTAAATCACTTAAATGTTTATTTGCTAGACGAGGGCCCTTTAAAGCTCAAGCTTTTGTAGCACGTGCTCAACCTTTCAAGTACACATTTTCAAGACTTTTCGAGGTGGGGTTTATGTTGTGCAATTTTGGATAATTTATCTTGTCTTTTCCTTATATGTGATTATTGTTGTAACTTGAATTCATGAAAAGATTTGCCAGGGACTGCAAATTGGTCTGTGGTCAAAAGAAGGCCCTTAGGATAGCCCACTATGCAATTATGATTACTAGCGCTAGTATGTTGTTGGGGATCGTAAATTGGTCCAGGGTCAAAAGAAGGCCCTTGGGACAGCCCACAGTACAACTTGGAAAGTTTTAAAATTTAAAGAGTAGAGTTTACGATAATGATTACATGTTTCGTTTTGACGTGGATTAATTGCCTTTGCCCCACTGAGTATAATTTTATTGTACTCACCCCAACTTTCCATCCTTCTAGGTTAAGGGGCTCAATACGGATGTCGCGACGAGTGGGGCCAGTTAGATATTTTGACTACAAATATTTTGACTATGTAACTATGTTAAGCAATGCTCTCTTTTGTTAAGTGTCTCATTGATTTCATATTTTGTTTAACTACTTTTTTGACAACTATACGCATACAACTTGGGCACTATGTATTTTAAATTTATCAACATGTTTCCGCACATATTTTTCTGAAATTTTATTTCTTTAAAAAAAAAGGAAAAGAAAATGCGACTTTTAGTAGCGTTTCGAATTTCAAGAATTTGGGGCGTTACACATTGTTATGTTAAACTGTTTATAACACTGCTTCTGATACTTATGATGTTGTGTCAAACTGTTTATAATACTTACGCTACTAAAATGGTATTTTCCAGAGCAAAATGCAATGTTACAACTGTAGATAATGCTAGTGCCATAGCTGGATCATTATTTCATGCTGTGGCTGGGAAACTTTTATGTCTGCCGGCTAAAACACTAATGAAAGATAACATAATGGTACATTTTCAGATTATTGTTTATTTCTTCTGGTGACATTTCTTAAATAAAATTACAATTGTGTTTTCAAATTTTTCTTA
>CAVNYN010288639.1:46570-78005 GCA_963692815.1 Nyctanthes arbor-tristis | reverse complement strand
AGGTTCTTGGACGTTGGGGTGTGCACTTCACCACATGTGGTGGTTGTGAAAGTTTTGGAGCTAGCAGAGTTGGAGCAAGGAGAGGGAGTGGGTGGGTGGGGGAGGATGACTAAAGCGGAATCTTAAGGGCGTATATATATTAGGATTTGGGGGATGGGGATGGGAAATGATCAATATCTGAATTATGATCCATATCCTACTTCGATAAATACTACCCTGTTCCAAGCCAATAGCTGTGAATGAAAAATGTTTGTTGTGCAGGCAGACCCATTGGTAATAGCTTAATATGTTGCTATACTTGGGGATTCATCTTTTTCCGACCCCTTCTAGCTAACAGTAAGATGGGAATAATATTATCCATTCATCTCTTCACTCTTCCTTTTATAAGTATTAATCCATATAATTGCATAAAACCGATAAAATTGTGTAGTTTGTAATGTAGTGTGGCATGTTGTTAAATATAAATTCAGCATTACTGGAAGCTACAAATTGAGGTATGAAGTGGATTCCCAGTTCCATTTACATGCCAGCCGCCAAATGTCTGATGTTTGATCAAAATTGGTCACAGCATATTCCCCCCTTTCCTACTTACAAGTGACCTGGCCTGGGGTATGGATAATAGAGGTTTATCCTTTTATAAGCACAAAAGAAGTATGTTTTTGAGTTGTAAGCTGAACACAAAAAATAATTTCTTAGGACCTAAATTAAATTGATCAATGCCTTGAAAATCTCATCTGTTAGCCAAAGATATTCAGTCCACGGATAGGACAGTTGTATATCATTTCCTTAAAACGTCCATATTCAAGACTCTGGCACATATTCGCAAATCTCAGTTTAATTGGGTTATCAATAAGTTTGGTTTGATTCTTTTTATAATGGGAAAATCACAATTGAGGTAGAATGAGCAGTGGAGATCTATGATGTTTGAAACGGGTTGCTGTAGTTTTAGTTGTCAAATAAAGTGGTTGGTAAAATTATAACAAAAATTGTAAAGTGATAATCAAATACCCCTTACTTCTACCTAATAATTTCTTCATTGCAATAGTTTGCAATGTGCTGAGATTTATGCTCAAACATGAAGTTTGATATGCATCAACCTGCTTATTAGGAATTTCAAGGAATTTTTGTTCTTGTGGTGATACTACTTGTGTCAATAAGAAATGATTAAACTCTTCTTGGCTGAAAAATGCTATATTGGGCTAATTTTGTGAACTGATTGATCTTTTAACTTAGTCAGATAGCCAAAATCAAATTTACCATAAAAAATCTTGAATTTAGGACATCTCATGATTTAATGCCCCGAGCTAAATGCTCACAATTTCTTAATCTTTCTCACTTTGTTTATCCTCTGATGCTTTGCCTTACATAATTTCTTACATAATCATGAGATGTCCTAAATCTTGAATTTAGGACATCTCATGATTTAATGCCCCGAGCTAAATGCTCATAATTTCTTAATCTTTCTCGCTTTGTTTATCCTCTGATGCTTTGTCTTACATAATTTCGATATTGGTGGCTTTCAGAAACGATGGCCTTCTGTTCGTATCCTCCTCATTACTCCTCCCCCAATTTGATGAAGATGCACGGCTTCAGTAAATTTCTTCTCTATACCTATTCATACTTTTTCTCTGGATGAATTTATAGTATTGTACACTTTGTTACAATTTTTATCATATAAGTTCTTATGACATTTTAGGCGAGATGAATCATTATCCAAGAACATTGAGAATTCATTAGAATACGACCATGCAGGCGCCCATTCATAGAGAACAAATCAGGCCTACCTGAAAGGACAAATGAAGCTGCAGGTCAGCATGCTAAAGCTTGTCTTGCAGTAGCAGAGAAATGTGGGCTTCCAGCAGTGGATCTTTGGACAAAAATGCAGGAGACTCCTGGCTGGCAAAAAGCTTATCTAAGGTGATTTTAGTTTCAATCATATGATTATCTTATTATATTGGTATAAAAATGTCTGGCTAGGTTTTTATTTTGGCCTTGTTTCCCCTCTATTCTATGGTATCTTAAACTTTCAAACATAGTCTCTACTATCATGGAATAAATGGAGTGTCTCATTGGTGTTCCACTGCACGGATGTTTCTGTTTAAGTTTTTTATTTTAATTTTTCTTTAACTCGTAAATTCCATCAAGTTTCTGTTCTTCTTCTTCCTGAAAGAGTTCTTAAAGCAAAAGTTGATGATCTTCTTCTTGGCTCCAAATGTCCAAACGTGACCAATTAGTACCAAGTACTAATTGGTCGAGCCTCTAATGCTTCCTGAATTCGATGTTCTCCCTACTCATTCCACAAAAAATGGAAATATTAATCTTCATTTACTTAATGAATTGCAGTGACGGTCTGCATCTCAGTCAGGGTGGCCAAAGATTTGTATTTGAGGAAATAATTGATGCACTAAAGGGAGTAGGCCTCTGCCTGGAGACTTTACCAGTTGATCTCCCACTCGTTTCTGAGATCAACCCTAAAGATCCCCTGAAGTCTTTCCAGAATTAGTCAACTTGCAATATGTAGCCTCTTGTTTTTGCATTTATGATTCTGGTATTGGTTAAGTGTTGTCTGATGCTGATAGTAGAGCAATATGCTAAACTGGTATTATATATCTACATGTTTTGATGAAACTCTAGTCCTAGGGCTGTTTATTATGTCTGATCTATGTGTTCTTGTAAAATGCTTTTGCCCCTTTATTTATTATGTAGCTGATGGTACTTTTGTCTTTTGAGGCACAACCTTCCATAAACACGCTATATCTTGATAATTTTATAGTATCAGTGGTGTCTAATACTAGTCTATATGGTACGTTGCCTCACATTAAGTATCAACGGTATTAAAGAACATTACTTAGCACTCTATTCTTACTTCTTTGTATTTTCCACTTTCACCATCTTGCGTCTACGTGTTTTTCTATTTAGAGAATTTTCAATGTTACAACATTAAATGTGGCCAATAAATCTGAGAGGAGGAAATAGGGAAGGGAAAGAAAAGTTAGTGAAGAGAGAGAAAATTAGGTGAAAAGAGAGACTGGCACATACTTCAAATAGACTCTCTTTATTATTGTTTACACTGTCTGTTTATGTCTCTCGCGTCACTTTGGCAATCCATTAAAAATGCATTGAATTTATTAATTATTTTAAATTTTAAACAAATTACAACACTATATTTAACTATATATTTGATGTGACGTGAATTCTCACATTATTTTAATTATTATCTCGATATGACATAATAAAAAATTAACACCTATACAAAATTTAAATTTTAAATCTATTTATAAACTCAATTTTTTTTTTTTAAATTGTTACCAAACATATATTAGCTTATCCTGGACAACTCAGGCATATGGTAGGACGACAAATCTAAATATATATATATAAGTAAAGTAATTTGTGGTACAGTTATATGTAATTTTTCCGCCAAAATTGTATTTTGTAGAGATATTTTAGGCTTTTTAGGTTTCTTGCCGTAATTATTGCGGTCATTTATATATTTACTATTCCAATTTAAATTGGTTTGATTAGATTTGGTTGTTTTGATTTCAATTATTTTTTAATCGTTTTTGCCGTCTGCTCGAGTCATAACTTATTAGTTTACTATTTTGTTAAATATATTTTATCAGATAAAGGCTAGAGATAATTAAAAATCTTTTATTCTCATTATGCATACTTTATTTACATATTTCGGAATGTTCTTATATATTCACAATAAATAAAGTAGTTTTTTAATAAATATTTTATAATTAACAAGTATTAGTTTACGACAAATTAACCAAATATTATTGTTAACAAGTGCATATAATCCTATGTTATTCAATTTTACGTATTAACCATTTTTTGTATTGCCCGTGTAACACGAGTGAAAATCTAGTATGAAATATAATGGACTTATATCATATTTTGTTGATATAGTAAAATTTCAAATGAGTAGTGCTTGCTTGTACTGATTTTACTCAAGTACCAAATTTACATTTAGTATTATTACAATCTAAATAAATAGTGTAGTATAATATTAATTACGTATGTGATTTGTGAAGATGGTGAATTATTTTATATTATCGACTAATGTTATACCACATCATCGTATTATTGCATGTGTACAAAAGTTAGAACGCAAGTATAGTCATTACTTTACAACGTATATTCATGTTGCATTACGTTAATTCTTTCCAGCCTTTGTACTGCAAAGATTGTAGCCATATGTATTATGTATATATATGAAAGTGAAGATAAGGGAGAAATATTTTTGGACGATATTGTCCTACTAATATTTTATAATTCCTTATTTATCCTCTAATTAATATTATTTTTATACTTGATTTATTTATTAGTACATTGTCACACCTATGGCTTGTCATATTCCCACATTAAATGCATGTTGGTTTAATTTTGCGGTTTCAAGACCTTCGATTACTTCCTACTAACAATTTTTTAAAGTTCATTGTGAGGGTTAATATATAAATTCAACCCACATTAAATGTGTCTTACTTTAATTTTACAGTTTCATCAACTTTAATTTCTTCCAGGTTCATCTTGCGTAGGTATATGTAAATTCGGTAAGCTATATACATTTTATACTCATTAGTTTTGTCGATGCCTATCACTATTCGTCTTTGAGTATTTAATTAATAGAAAATTTTTGATAAGGTACTCTAGTTGATATCAAAGATGTTGATTGATAGAATTATAATGGTAGACATAAAAAAAAAGTTTTGAAAAGGAGTAAAATTATAATGGTAGACGCATAAAAAAAAGTTTTGAAAAGGAGCTTATCAAGAAGAATTGAAGCAAGATTTTAAAAAGTTGATTTTTTTTTTTTTTGGGACTAACATTGAAATTGTTTGTTTTAAAATCTTTTAGGCTTTAAATGACAACATAGCAAATTTTTAAACTTTTCTTTCTGTTTTTCCTTTTTTGTTGGGTAGATCGAAACTTTGTTTGAGGAACATATTTAAATATCACATACAATGCACATGTCAAACACTAATAATAATGATCTATACTATCTATATAAGTGAACATAAGGCAGAAACATTTTTAGACAATTTTGCCCCTACACAATTATTTTAATTCATTATTTGTCCTTACACATTTATTAATAGCATTTTAATAAAATTAAATTGTATTAAATTTATTGTTATTTAAGACATTAAGAAACCATTTTAGTATTAATTATAAGATCAGATATTATTTTTAGATGACTAATTGTCCTTTGATTGTCCCTTTTTTATAACCCTAATTATTATGGTGCATAATAATTTTCTGCATTAAGATTTGCTTTTAGGTTATTTATGTAGATTTTCATGTTTCTAGATGTTTGGGGCTAGAGAATTTAATTATGTGATATTTGAGAACTTACTATACTATAAAATCACGTGAATCGCATGTGTTTTTAAAAAATAAAGCTTGTAACCGTCTATGTAATTAATTACTTTAAATCCCATAAAAAATTACTTTTAAGTTAAAAAAATAGCTTCAGAGCAAAGAAGCCTTTCCTCCCATTATTCTTCTTTTTAGATAATGAAGTAATTCAAAAGCCACGATTGCATTGTCCATGATCAACCTTCCCAACACAAAGGCACTCTGGTTGTTTGACACAAAGGATGACAGAACCTTTTTAATCCTGCTTGTCAAACACTTTGACACTATTTTGTAGAGCACAGTACATAGTGAAATCATCTGATAATCAACTAAACATACATGTGATTTAACTTTTGGAATTAAAACAATAGAGATTCTGTCACGCCTCTAATTTTAACAATAGCAAAAGCATTTAAATGTATATCTCCATTCCAAATCGAGGGCGGGACCTTACAAATACAATTCAAACTTGTTGAGACGCTTTCACTGTGCACTTTGATAATTTAATGTCCTATGGGCTACCCACAATGAAACCTCAGCTACACGTATCGAAGCCTCCATCACATACATGTATCTTCTCCACCTTTGGGACGATTCGGCCACATAGCTCTAAATTCAATACTTATAGGATTGTAGAAGACTGGGGGTAAGTAGAAAGTACCAAGTGAATAATAACATGCATTGGCCCATGCAAAAAAATGCAAGGAAGATCAATAGATGACAAAGGTACAAACCTCGGGCACATCACTGGTTTAGCCTCTACCCGGAAACCATACGATACAAATGTACAAATAGCCAAGACTACACAGCAAAGCTATAGTACTACAAAGCAATATAAATACAATTCAAACGTGAGTAGATAGTGCCACTAGCGATACCCAAAGGCAATAACAATGGTTTATTCAATAATAAGTGTGCACACTTAAATATCAAATGTCAAAACAATACAATAGAAGCATAGGAGGTAATTACGTATTATTGAATATCAACGAGAATTAAGAAAGGCATGAGTTTTGAAAAGCGGAGAGCCAAGACACGTGTTACTCACAAGAAAAGCGTAAGTTTAGTATAAAGAGGAGAAAGAACCAAGAAATGTGTTACTCACCTCAAAGATTTCTCAAATAATCCCAAGTAGAAAAGTGCCCGTAAAATCCTGACATTCTTTATTTAAAGCTATTTTTAAGCTATACCCTTTTCGGAAGACAAATAGGGGTTTTGGTGAGTTTTTAAGGTGTTTTTCCGCCCCACAATCTCTTTGGACGAATTTGGCTATTTAGGATAGGGAGAGGGGGTAAGGAAGGGGTTTTGATAAACTTAAGGACTCAATCGCCCTATATATAATAGTTAGAATTTAGTTGGTTTTAATACATCTTTGAATTCCGCCAATCACGTCGTGACACTTAGCGCGACTTGGCACCATACACATATTAGGGTGATGTGGCTAAACATGGTTCGCACGTTTGTTGCACGTTTACATCAATTAGAAACTAAATTCTTTCTTTAGCGCAATTAGGTAACAACACTTTCAAATCTTTTAATATAATTCAAGCATTTATTCCATTATCGTCAAAATAATAACCATGTAGCATAATTGAGGGTTAATTTTCATGGGATGTTACAGATTCTATTAACAGATATAACACTATAGCCTTCGTTTAAAACTTTAAGACAAGATGAAGAGATCGGACCTTTAAGAGATTACCAGTGTGTTTGGTAGAAAGCCACGTGAAAGCCATTGAATCTAGGTGGTTTGTTTGATCCCATACTAAATAAAACTGCGATATGAATTGACACACCCCACCCCTATTACCTATAACTTACTAGAAGTGTGACGTTCGCCAACGATAAATTCCAAATAAAAGCTAGAATTTACCATCAAGACTCGTGGATATAATAATTATCCTAGAAAAAATTTTCAACAGCATCTCCCCTATTTTGTGAACAAAACCAACCTGCATCAATTCATAATGCCAACACATCTGCCTCCCACAAACTAATAATTTCTCATTATAAGCAACAACATAGATCACCTCATAGATCAACCAGTATAATAAATCAAACATGATTAACCCAATTTTCAACTATATGCTAATTACCTTTTACATGTCAACCTTATAAACCATAGGATTAGAAAATTTTATAGCAAATCAATTTTATTACTTGGTGGTTCAATTCTCGAAAATAGTAGACTTGATGCTGATGTGTTGTTCAAACTCCAATTGCTACCTGAAAGAAAAATTATATTGAAAATATATGAGCGAATAAGCCCAGTGAGTGGAGTTTTATAAATAAACATGCTTTCGAAAGTTGAAATGTAACCTTTGCAACATTTTGAATGAAATGTTCAAGCTCATTTGGGAATTTTATGACTTTAAATATAAATCTAGTATGACATCAAACTTTGTGGAATCATCACATGATAGAAAACATCATGAACATCATTTAACATTATAATCATCATAGAATTAATTAGAAAATATCATGAATATCATTCATTTAACAATCATCGTGAAACCCACTATAAAGCATTATAAAATTATTTCATTTCAAGATCATCATAAAATTTTTCCCAAACAGTATCCAACATCTCATGATCATAATAACAAGTTAAACGCGTGTAGACACTAGCTTGGGCCATAGGTACCTTATGACTTATTTGCCTTAGGCGGCACAATAAACAGCTTGAGCCATAGCTAGCAGATAGGCCCCTTCGCCTAGGCGGCGTTCATTTGGTCAGCTTGAGCCGTAGGTCCCTTCGCCCGTAGGCGGCATATCATTTGATCAACTTGAGCCATATAGGCCCTTTCGCCCGTATGCGGCATGATCATAAACGTAGGATACAAATTTGGGGTTTTCATGTATCATAAATCATATTTTAAATAGAACATTTCTCTGAAAAAACATGAAGCATCATTTCATAAAAGTACGTTGTCATAAAATATTTCAAATTCTTATAAAATACATCATCATCATAAAACATTTCAAGTCCATAGGAATTCAAGCATAATTCAAATTTCATTTAGAAGAAAGAGAGAAGAAGAAGATCTCCACTCACCGGCTAATTAGCAATATAGCTCATTTCGTGGTTCATTTTCTTTTTAGCCTTCGTCAGCGCTTGTGAAATTATAAAAATTCTACTTAAACATCTAATTCACGTCTTATAATTTCTTCTATTTCACAAATCCCACATAACTCAGTTTTCTTTAATTCTCTTTCTTCATTCTCATTTATTTTTCTTTATAACATATTTTACTAATTTTAATTCCCTACTTAAACAAAGATTCATAAATGTAAAATTTCCTTCAGAGAAAAATTCCTTATTTCATTAAATTCTCAAGACCTTTTCCATCCTTTTCATTTAAATCCTCAAGATTTACTCATTTCTCAAATAGATATATGTTTTTTCCTTTCTTATAATTATTCTAACTTAACTTCATATAACAAATGGTAATAATATCACATATTAGAGTATCAAATACCCACCAAAAAAAAAAAAAAAACAACTCCTCTTCACCTTTAAACATTGATTCTTGGCCTTTAACAAAATTACTACATTTTCTAGTAAATATTAGGTTGCCTCTTCCATGCATTTGTTCTATATTTTTACCAAATTTTACAAATGGTCATAGCATCCCATACTAATCTCTCAATTATCACTAAAAACATCACAAATAGCTCTTCACTTTTAAACACTAATTCTTTCTTAGTTTTTAACAATTTCCACATTTGCTAATAATAATTAGTAAGTCATTCATTACTTCACCAATTTCCTCAATTACCATGATATTATGAAATAAAATTATAACACCAACTATTGAATCAAGACTTAGTTCAACTCTTTCAATAAGGATCATTAAGTTTTCCCTGGTTGGGCAATGCCCATTCAAAACTATTTAAAAATCAAGAACGGTGGCGTGTTTATGAAATTCTCCTAGAATGTAGAAAACCCATATAAGTTCATCATATGTGGAATTTAGCTCAAGAAAACTACGTTAGGAATACCAAAATAATTTTCAACCTCCAAAGGATCTGTTCTCGGGTGCCCCTGATACTTTTCACAAAACATGTCATGAAAACTCCTACCTGTCTCCAAATGGTGTCATTCTAATTTTGGATGATAGACAACGCATGGAAGTTCATTTTCCAACTTGTATCTTGCTAAAATTCAACATATACTATAAGTTAATCTTCCAAAATTGAAGGGAAGAACAACGTACATAATAATTCCATGCCTAAATTTCTTTTATTAAATTCATATACACATGCTTGGCTCCTTTCTATAATTATTCTAAACTCACTTCTTCTTACAAGTTGTAATGATATAACTTATTAAAGTCTCAAATATCCACTAAAACCAACAAATAAGACTAACTCTTCACCTTTAAACATGAATTCTTAAGCCTTTAATAAAATTTTCAACACTTGCTTTTAAATTTTAAGTCATAGATCACTTTCATCAAATCTCAACTTCATCAAATTAACAATTGCCATGCTATTATTCCACAAAATCATAATACCAACTCATGTATGAAATTTCAACTTATTCCTCCATATAAAATTTCATCTTTTTGCTAGCCAACTATAATTTCTTATACTAACATCATCAACCTCAATTTTCATAACAAACTAATGATTTTCATGCCGTTAAAACGTGTAGTAAACAAAAGTCAAACCTAGTATTGCATATTCATAAAAATTTCATAAACCCCAATAACATTTACATTCCTAAACTTATATAAATTCAAGGCTTAAAGATCAATAACACTTGATTGATCTTTGCTCTCCTTTTCCTTCTTCTTCCCAAGATTCTTCCAATTTTCTCTTCTTTCTTTTCTTTTTTTTTTTTAAAAAACGAAATTTCGGCAGAATGCTTTCAGTGCTTGTTGGCTCATTTCTTTTCTTTCTTTTGTCTTTTGTCTTTTGAGTTTGCTTGTTTATTTATTACACACACATATAGTCAAAGTCCCAAGAATTCTCTAGAACCACTTGGACTTATTTGAATTTCATTTTTCGTTCTTTTTTTTTTGTTTTCAATTTAAATTTTAACTTTGTATTCGTATTTAATTTAGTCCTCACGAAAATGAAAGTAAAAAAGAAAAATTGGGGTGTCACATGAATGGTTCCTCCATCTATTTGTTCAGATAGTCACATGAACAAATGAAGTAACAGATGTGGCACCCTTTGCACTTTTTTATAATTTTTATTTTATGTGTCAAAAGGTACAATTTTATTAGATGATACAAAAGTATTCCGTGATTATCGTTGAATAACGACGCTCTTCCGATCTCTTGAAAATGTCATTCATTCATATTAGTTTTGATTTTCATCTCTTTGTGTTTCAATATTCAGTTTTGAGTTCTCAGTTTTTGTATTTTTAGTGTAATTTAAGAACAAAAAATGAATTTGTTTTTCTTATTTTGGCATTTTCTGTTTTTACACTTGAGCTTGCTTTACAAAATTTTTCATTGTTTTTGAAAATGCATATTAAAAAATATGAAACTAAACAAGTTTCCAGTGGTTCAAACAATTGAAAACTAAAAACAGCCTCAAAAAGTCTTGGAATCTTACTGTCTGTCCTTCTTCTTAATGGTTTCAATGGTTTCTAGATATCTGATAAGAAAGCTGCCATACTGATAATATAGGTATACTTCTTCAAAGGAAGATAAATAAATAAATAAAATTTGTAGAAATTGCTGATTTGTTAACATTCTTGTGTGAAAGTGAAACTTAGTATTTTGTTGGTGTTGTTCAACACTTATCAGGTGGACGCTTTAACAACGAGACGTGGTCAAGAAGAGGGTTGGATTGTTGAGCGGCTTTTGAATGAGGTATGCAAAACATACCTGATGCTGCTACTGATAGAGCTAGATGGTGCAGATCAGCGAAAGGGTGTTTTTGTAGTTGGTGCCACAAACAGGAACTAATTGTTATTTGTACAAGGAGTTTACCGGACGAAGAGAAGAATTTCTGATTAGAAATCTTTAGTTCTCATTTCTGACCACCATAGTGCGATGCAGGCCTGAAGTAACGCACTACTAAAAAACACGTCTATACCGACGACAAAAATCTGTCGGTAACGGTCAAAATCCGTTAGAAAACTGTGTTTCTGAAGAGGAAAGAATGGTCGGAAAATCCGTCGGAAATCGCCTTGTCGCTGATTTCCGACGGAGCAATCGGTAATCACCGATCTACTAAACTTTGTCGGTAATTTCCGTCGGTGATCATTGACGGAAGTCTATCCATCGGTGATCACCGACGGACGATGTAACATGTTGAAAAAATATTAAATTTAAAGCCATCCTACTTACCCGTTAACTCGACCCGAGCCCATACCCAGCAACCTACGTATGCGACCCGACCTGCTTATGTATTGAAATTTAATTTCTCTCCATTGTTGCAAAGGGGAGGGTTGGAACCCCTCACCTCAAGATTGGGGGGAGAGTTCCCAACCGCTGGGCCATTATTTATTCTTGTTTCTTATTTATATCTATAATATATTTAACATATATTCTATAGTTTTTGCAATTTAAAAAATAAATAATATTATTGCACATTAAAAATTTATACACTCTTTACATTAATTTCTATGTTTTTTATTTTAAAATTTATGATCATTTGCAAGTTGTGAGTTTGAAAAAGTTATTGTTTTATCAGTAATTCAAATTTTCTATAAAAATGTTTAATATAATTAAAAATTTTATACACATCTTTAAAAAAAAAGTAACTTATATCAAATATTTTTTGTATCATTAAAGATTTATTTCACTATTTTTTTAGGGAAGATTTATTTCACTACTTAATCGTTAAGAGTTGAAAAATTTGGATAACATGTTTTGACGATGAATAATTTTGATGTATGTAATTTTATATAACAATGTAAAATTATATAAATCACATCGACATAGTAATTTTAACGAACAAAATTGTATAAAAAATTTAAAGAATAAAGTACAAACTGTTAAATTTCATAAATTAAAATATATACGTATTTCATCACATCATTTATTAATTCTTAGAAATTAGTGAAAAAATATTGATTATTTCCGACGGCCAAAAACCGGTCAGAGATTGCCGACGGCACGGAAAATCGGTCAGAAATAGCCAACGGTAGGTAAAATCCGTTAGTAATTTCTGACGGTAAAATGATACTGTCGGTACTTACCGACGGTTGTGTGATGTCCGTCGGTACTTAATGACGGTCGTTGGCTGCCGTCGGTAACGACCGACAGTTTATGGCTGCCATCGGGAAATACCGACGAGTATTGTATCTGTCGGAAACTACCGACGACTTAGCTGTCCCGTCGGAGTTTACCGACGGCCTGGACAAGTCGTCGGTATTTTCCAACGGCACCTCCTGCCGGCGGCAATTTCCGACGGGATATTTTTCTGTCAGAAATTTCCGACAAATTTTTATCAGCCGTTGGTAATTACCAATAGATTGACGTTCATCGAAATTTTACCGTCAGTATAAGCGTTTTTTCTCGTAGCGAGGGACCGTGCCCTTCGTCGACCTAGAAGATTTGGGAAAACTATGTCCCACTTCCCGGTGCAGCTGAGCGTGGTTTAATCTTGACAGCTCTTGGTAGGAAGAAGCCTATAGATGCTGATGTAGACCTGATGGCAATCGGAAGGGACGCTGCTTGTACAAATCTCAGTGGAGCCGACCTGTCTGCTTTGGTTTGTCTATAAATCATTCATTTCCTTTTTCATATAGTTATATTTTTTAGCCGAACTGAAGCTGATTATTATTTTTAGCGCGCTTAAGATTTTTTTTTTTTTTTTGGGTGGTGGTGGGGTGATTTATTTTTTATTTTTCTTTATTTATTTTTTTGTACAGCAAACAGTTGGATTCAGTGGTTCCTGGTTCATACTTGGTTGACACGATTAATTGTAGTTAAGCATACGTGACAATGATACGAAGAAAATTCTTTTTTATTGTTTGAGACGTAAGTATAATAAGTCTTTCTAAAGAAATGGCTTATCAAATCCACAATTCCAAAATTAACAAGTGCGCTAGACACATGGCAACGTTAGCAATTAATTAATCATAAAAATAGCATGATCTTGATACTTGGTAAGATTATCTTCATTTATTAATTATAAAAATAGCACATGCTCTATACACTTGGCAAAAATAACAACAAATTATGACAAATGTCCTATAAATTTGGTGAACTAGCATCCTTAATTAATTACAATAACATATGTCGTATAATTTGACAAACATTATTAAAAATTTATGGGATGTTGCAGCGTGACAATGTCAACAAATTGTATGGGAACAAAATGCAAAAGGGTAACAATTAAAAAATAAAAAATAATATTAATGCAAAAGGAAAAGTTTCATGTCAAATCAATGAAACAATGGAATACAAAAAGATACAGTTAAAAAGTTTCAATTGGGTACTGGGCAGGTACAGGTTGGAGGCGGGTATGGGGTGGCTGCTCCTAACCCGCCCCGTTGTTATTACTAACTTTGACACTATATTGTAGAACACATTACATAGTGAAGTCGGCCAGTGATCAACTAAAGACACATGTGATTTAACTTTTGGAATTAGCGGAAAAAAATAGAGGTTCTATTAATATATATTACTCTGTAGCCTTCATTTAAAACTTTTAGACAAACTGAAGAGTTAGGAGCTTTAAGAGATTGCTAGTGTGTTTGGTAGAAAGCCACGTGAAAGCCATCGACTCCAGGTGCTTCGTTTGGTCCCATACTATATAGAGCTACTGTAATATCCCGTTCAGTGAATGGTTCCTCCATCTGTTTGTTCAAATAGTGACATTAAAAAAATGAAGTAATAGACGTGGCATTCTTTTCACTTTTTATAATTTTTATGTATCAAAATGTACAATTTTATTAGAATGATAAAAAAAATATTTAGCGATTATTATCCAATGAAATTGTGTCACTCGAAAATGTCATTCGTTCACATCAGTTTGGATTTTTTTTTTTTTTGGAAACACATATTAGTTTGGATTTTCATCTCTCTTTAGAATAGTGGAAGCAGAAGTACTATGACCACCCTGATAAAAAGGCATTTCGTTTAGTTGGGCCAATTATTATCCTAGTGAACAAACAACAGGCTAACCCTACAATTAATTTGGCCCAAACAAATTGCGCAATCCAGACCCAAATCATCTTAAACAGAGAGAAACCGCCGGGCAAATTCGATCGGCCGTCCTGAATGTTCAATACGCTGACGGCCAGAAGACTCCTCTTGAAACTACTTCGTGGGAAGGGTAGTTGGCGCAAGCCCTTACCTTTGCATGTTATTGTGAAAAAGTATGAAAAATAATTAGGGTTTTGGGGAGAGAGAGGAGACTTTTATATCACTCGCCTGCACATATCTATTGTGTTGCATCGATTTCTACGGTAATTCATCTTCTTCCGTTCTTCATTCATTACCTAACAAATTGTAGGTGGATATCTGATTTTTGCGTGCCCTAATCCAATTATAAGATTCAGTCTAGTTTCATATGTATCTTCTTCTTCTAGAATCTAGCTTTTAGGAATTGGATTTCCTTTTCTTTCTTTATGTCAATCTACCTTGTGCACCGGGATTTTCTTTCAATACGCTGAACTCTTGTGGGTGTGCGACGACCGAGTTCCAGTGCCGGCAACCGCCCCGCTGGACCTGCCGTGGCGGCTAATAATTTGTTTGTTTCTTTTGTTTATGTGAATTGCTGTCTGGTTTACACGTCCACGCCATACTTGCACGACAATTAATCTGTGTTTTACTGTAGATCAATGTATTTTTCTTCAAAGACCAGTGTATTTACACTTACTTTGCATTTGTTAAATTTAATCCAGCCATAAAATGACTCCAAGCCGGAAGCGGAAAGGGAATTCTGCATTTGATCGCTCCCTACGGGAGCACATTGAATTGAGTGGAAACAAATATGCTTCTACGGATCAATTGGTGGAATATCTCCGCTCTAAATACCCATTGTATGCTCGGTGTAAGCTACGGCCTTTTACTAAAAGTGTTCAGCAAATACTTGGACAAATGAGTGGTCATAATAAAAGGGCGAGGTCGGTTGATGATCGTGAAGAGAGATTGCAACTCATTGAAGAACAGTATATTAGAAATAGAGTCGTGAGAATGAGTGACGGCACTCATAATGATGTTGGCTCATCGTCCTCGTTGGCATCAGCAGCTAGCACCAGTACTTCAGAATCTGATTCGGACAGCTCATCAGATGATGCTATTTATGGAGACAGATTGAAGTCCAAGTTTGATTTAACACAGACGATGCTGCGTGATAATTACAGTGGAATATCAAAGAAAATAGCAAAAGGGAAAGAAAAGGACGATTTGGAAATGGAGGTTATGAATAATGAAGTGGAGAAAGTAAATGTGATGAACGAAAAGCATGAAACTGGAAGTGGTTCTGAGTTGTTCAAGATTGGAGGAGTTAATGAATCGAGGGAAGGCAGTATTAGAGAGAATGGCCTTAGAAATGATCAGAAAAAGGAGCCATTATTCAAGGATATTGGAGGGATGAGTGAGATACTGGAGAAGCTGAAGAGGGAGGTGATTGTTCCATTTTACCATCCTCAATTGCCGCAACACCTTGGAGTCGGAACCAATGTCAGGGATCTTGTTTCATGGGCCACCAGGGTGTGGGAAAACCAGGCTAGCCAATGCCATTGCCAATGAGACTGGTGCATCCTTTTATAAGATCTGTGCTACTGAATTGGTGTCAGGAGTTTCAGGTAAAATTGTCTTCATTCCTGGTTACGTAAACTCAAATACCGTTTGGTGCATGTTTCTGTCTTTCATCAATGACAATTTTATTGATAAACTTTTATATATGTAATTATGATATCACTTCGAGTGGCAAGATTATAGACGTAAAACAATCACTCTTTTGGGTTTTCATAACCTTGTCTTCTTTTATGTGGTTAATGTAACAAGTGTCCTGATCTCCATTCTCATCTAATAGGTCTGCAGGTCCAGTAGTCGGTTTGATTTTTTTGCTTGCCTATTTAGCAATTTTGGAGCTTGTAATGATGCTTTATTTATTGAATAATGTTTCAGGTTCTACAGAAGAAAATATCAGAGAGCTGTTTTCTAAAGCCTATAGGACTGCTCCGTCTATTGTGTTCATAGATGAGATTGATGCAATTGCGGGTAAACGAGAAATTTCAAATAGGGTCATGGAGCACCGCATTGTAACACAACTGATGTCATGCATGGATGAGTCACCGAGAATTGTCAAACCCTTTGATGGAAGTGGGACTAAAGAGTGTTCTGATTCTGGTCCTGGTTATGTACTAGTTATTGGAGCAACAAATAGGCCCGACGCTATTGATCCTGCGTTGAGGAGGCCTGGAAGGTTTGACCATGAGATCTTTATAGGTGTTCCGGACGAAAGTGCAAGGGTTGATATTCTGTCAGTCCTAACTCGTAATCTTAAAGTTGAAGGTTCTTTTGATCTGCTGAAGATAGCTAAATCCACAGCAGGGTTTGTCGGAGCTGACTTGGCATTACTTACTACCACGGCTGGAAACTTAGCAATGAATCGGATAATAGGCCTACGAGAGGCGGAGATTTCTAGAAACCCTGTAGGCGGAGAAGACTGGTGGAAACAACAATGGTCACAGGAAGAAATAGAAAAGCTTAGCATCACTATGAATGATTTTGAGGTAATTTAGCAAGTGGGAGATTTTGAATTTGTGATGCTATGCGGAGCTTCTTTATACCTTAAAAAATATATATGGCTTCCTTGGCTTGTGCTGTTAGAGACTAGCCTTTTCTTTTCCTTCTTTGCTGCGTTCTTTTGCTTTGTTATCAAATTGGATTCTGTGTATTTAGTTTTCATTTATAGTTTTACCCAGTCCGTATAATTCTTTTTAAAAGGTTTCCTTTTTCTTACGAATTGGGGAATGTTAGTGTGGGATAATGAATCGAAGCCGCGTCTGACATACCTGTAGGAGTGTGCCTTTTCCACTGAATCAAACCTCCTTGTATAGTTCTATAATTAACGTGTACTATTGCTTGGTTATGTGATTCAATTTTCTAATGTAATCTTATTTTTGGTAAAGCATGGATATTGATATAGCATTTAGTTTATTTTCCTTTTTCTTTAATGGTTATGTTTTGGTTTCCCTTAACTTCGGAATTTATAGCTATTACCCTCATTTTGGTTCACTCCTGTTTTTGTGATTTTGCTGTTATATTGACTTCCTGCCCGAAGACTTAACCTTGTTTTCTCATTTCGATTAGTCGTTGAGCACAGTGATGTTGCAACTCATTTGCAGGAAGCTACTAAAATGGTTCAACCCTCTTCTAGAAGAGAAGGGTTTTCTGCTATTCCAAGCGTCAAGTGGGAGGATGTTGGTGGACTTCAAGTACTGAGAGGGCTGTTTGACCGTGACATAGTTAGGCGAATTAAGTATCCCGAAGACTATGAGGTGATCCTTACCTTAAATTTTATTTAATAATTAATCATTGTTTTATGATAATTGAATTTCTTAAGGGATCTTGAGACAGTGATTGGAGAAGTTAAAGGGATTTGATTTTTTTGCTTATATTTGAAATGAGCAAGATCTTACATGGTTTTTGTCAAGGGGCCAGTGGATATATATTTCAGCACAGTTTGTCCTGCATATTTAGTATTTACAAGGGGCTGTCATTGTCCTAAAAAGTTTTTTTTTTTTTTTTTGTGGGAGGGATTGGAATCTAGTAGTAAAGTATTTTCCTTTTTAAGTTCACGAGCAATGCATATCAAATTTCTGTAACTTTTTTAAAAGCTAAATTCTTGAGAATTTTTCTTCGAGAAGGAAAAGAACCCTTTGCTAAGCAGGGATGAACATTACTAGAAATACTTTTTCACGGTTAATTTGCTTTTCTTTCCATATTTATGGAATTCCTGCCACTTCCATCTTTGTTACCTCACTTGGAATCCGTTTCTTTCCATGCTGTGCATTCCTATTTTGAGATTGTTGCCAAGTATTCTTTCGCTTTCTTCGTACTAATTGGATATCCAAGTTTAAGGTTTTCATGCTTTCAATTTCAGAAATTTGGGGTGGATTTAGAGACGGGATTTCTGCTTTATGGTCCTCCTGGCTGTGGGAAAACATTAATTGCCAAAGCTGTTGCCAATGAAGCAGGAGCAAACTTCATTCACATTAAGGTTTACCACTTACACTGTTTTCATAATTATTGATTCTGTAATGACAAGTTGCATTGCTTTTACAATTTTTGTTGTTGATCAGGGTCCTGAACTTCTTAGCAAATATGTTGGTGAAGCTGAGTTGGCTGTTCGGACTGTATTTGGTCGCGCAAGGACGTGTTCTCCATGCATTCTTTTTTTTGATGAGGTGCTCCTTTTCTATTTCGTGCTGTCATTTACATATCCGCTTTTCATCTCCTATAATTGGATTTTATCTATTTCTTTGGACCAACTTAACTCAGACGTTCTTGACTAGCTTGCTAGAAGCTAAGGGCCTGCTCTCTTTGTGTTTCAATATTCAGTTTTGAGTTCTCAATTTTGTATCTTTAGTGTAATTTAAGAAGACAGTGAATTTGCTTTTCTTATTTTGGGCATTTTCAGTTTTTACACTTGAGCTCTCTTTACAAAATATTTCATTGTTTTCGAAAATGCATATTCAAAAATATGAAAGTAAACAAGTTTCCAGTGGTTCGAAAAACTGAAAGCTAAAAACAGCCTCAAAGGGTCCTAGAATCTTACTGTCTATCCTTCCTCTTAATGGTTTCAAGAGTTTCTCGATATCTGGTAAGAGATCTGCCATACTGATAATATAGGTATACTTTTTCAAAGGAAGATAAATAAATAAATAAATAAAATTTGTAGAAATTGGTGATTTTTTAACATTCTTAGGTGAAAGTGAAACTTAGTATTTTGCCGGTGTTGTTCAACATCTTATCAGGTGGACGCTTTAACAACGAGACGTGGTCAAGAAGGGGGGTGGATTGTTGAGCGGCTTTTGAATCAGGTATGCAAAACATGTAGTAAAGTGCTTGCCTTGTTACGACCTCCACTACTGTGTGTGACTGATGTAGATCTGAAAGCAAAACTATGTCACTGCAGCTACTGATAGAGCTAGATGGCGCAGATCAGCGAAAGGGTGTTTTTGTAGTTGGTGCCACAAACAGGTACTACCTGTTATTTGTATAAGGAGTTTACTGGATGAAGAGAAGAATTTCTGATTAAAAATCTTTAGTTCTCATTTCTGACCACCATAATACGATGCAGGCCTGAAGTAATGGACCGTGCCCTCCTTCGACCTGGAAGATTTGGGAAAACTATGTATGTCCCACTGCCCAGTGCAGATGAGCGTGGTTTAATCTTGACAGCTCTTGGTAGGAAGAAGCCTATAGATGCTGATGTAGACTTTATGGCGATCGGAAGGGACGCTGCTTGTACAAATCTCAGTGGAGCCGACCTGTCTGCTTTGGTTCGTTTATAAATCATTCATTTCAAAGCTGATTATTATTTTTAGTGCGATCCGCCCAGGGGGGTGGGGGTGTCACGGCAAACTTTTGGATTCAGTGGTTCATGGTTCATACTTGGTTGACATGATTAATTGTAGTTAAGCATACGTCAAAGATGTGAAGAAAATTCTTTTTTATTGTTTGAGACTTGAGACATAAGTATAATAAGTCTTTCTAAAGAAATTTGCTGTTGAGTTGAATGAGGAAATGTAAATTGTAATTCGATTCTTCTTTTATCTGGACATGAATGCTCATTGACTCCATGATTAGTTGTTAGCTTTACCCTTTTTACTGCTGCCAGGTGAATGAGGCTGCTATGGCAGCTCTTCAGGAATATCAGAATTCAAGAAACCAAAATTCAAGCGGTGCATCTTGGACCATCAAAGAAATACACTTCAAGCGGGCAATGGAGAAAATATCGCCTTCTGTTTCAGATGCAGTAAGAATTTTATTTATTGGGCTTGATTTGTTCTTCTAATATGTATAACAGGAAACATCATGTCTCAGACTTGTATAATTGAAGTTTTTATGTTTGGTGCAGCAAATACGTTTCTATGAACGCTTGTCACAAAGCTTCAAAGCTGCTTGAGAGTGGGCCTGTTGGTTTGCTTGCTTCAACGCAATTTCCTCCTTGCTAGATGAGATATCTGCACAGCAATTAATGGAGTACGCAGCAACTTCTCTGCAGTCTTTCGCACACATTTAATGAGGAATCCTGCCACAAGTTTTGTAGTTTAGAAGAAAAGAAGTCGATTTTCCTTGTCACTGTAAATTCTTCCATCTTTTAAAAATTGTTGATTTTGAGCATTTCTTGTCATTTTTAGTTAAATTATTTGCGAAAGAATTGAGCTCCTGTTAACTTGTTCAATGCATTATCTATGGCCACTAACAAGGCATTAATGACTAGTCATTTATTGTCACGCATATTAGTGTTAGAGCATCTCCAACGCTTATTTTTTTGGACAATGTCCATCCAATGAGAGAGAGACACTAAAAAAATCATGGGTCTCTATTTTTATTTTCTTTTAATTACTTCACTCTCATTTACATAATTTTTTCTCACTTTTCCTTCTTCGAATCCAGTGCAAGTCCACAAATATACCCTCACGTTTACTCTATTCACTATTATTTTATCATTATTTTTAAATTTATTTCTACCTCTCTTATCTTTTTTATTTTTTTCGCTTTTTTTACTACACCTCTTTTCATTCCCATTTATTTAAAATAATTATCTTTTCTCTATCTCTCTCCTCCACATCACACTCACAATCCACCCCATTAGAGATTACGCATCGACACTGCCGCGTAAACTATGTAATTCATCTTTTTTTTTTTTTGGGTGGTGGGACTGCAGATATATAAAGGAAAAAGAATTACAATTTACAAACAATGTCTCAAACGGTCAAGCTACAACAAAATGAGAGTGATTCCTGACCATTTGGCAACCATTTATAAATTGTTATTCGTTTTTCCAATGAATGTTTTTGAATTTTTGCTATGTTGAAAAATATGATTGGTTGAGTTTCGTCGAGAAAGTTAAATTGTAACAATCTATCTCTCTCAAAAAAAATAAAAAATAAAATTATAACAATTTAGACCACTTCTAATGTTAATGGAAAAAGGTAAAGAAGAAATATGAGGCGGGAAGAGGCATTTGACCCCTCATTTGCGTGTTTTGCCTCAAATTTGTTAAAATTTTACCCCTGGACACTATTTTGTCCCCCTAAAAGGACTCCTTGACAGTTGACACTATTTATTTAGCATGATGTCGGAAAAATTCAAATTTGAGTTTTTATTCCCACGTTGGAAATGCTACTCTAAATGGTTATCAAACGATAAATCAAGTAATTTTTAAAAATTCACGTAGCATGCACGTGAGAATGAATAAAACAGATGCAATAAATGTCAAAATGAATAGAATTTCCAAGCAATATCAAATCAAAGAGAGATCGAGGAGATCTCTAGCAGGTGTCATTACAACAATTATTAAGAAGAAAATTCACCAAATCTATTGACACTTGACGGTAAAGTAGGAGGAACACAAAATTTCCCAATTAATTTATCTAAATTGCTTCCTTAGTGTCTCGCTCCTCGAGTTCTTACAGTTACATATTGGAGCCTCCAACCTGCATTCCGCTCTTTTCCTGCGGTTTTCCACTTGAATTAAACGTGCAAGGGAGCGTAGATCAGAAGCATAATTAGGAAGTTGATTTGACAGCAAACAAGTAATAGATGTCGGGTAAAACAGATTTGTGATATCCTCCAATGGCGTCCTAATCTTTCTTTTCTTACTCAAGGGAATTTCCACAGGAAATGCAGCAGACACTTTATTCAATGCATTTTGTGAAGTTGAGATGTTCTCCTTATCAATGTTATGACAGAGAGAGAGAATTGCCATTTTAGAGAGAGAGAGAGAGAGAGAGAGAGAGAGAGAGAGAGAGAGACAGAGAGAGAAGGATACCTATGTATGTGTTTTGGAGAGAGGACGATGATTGAGAGCAGGGAAGAGGGAGCATATGTAGTAATGGGGATTGGAGGTGGGAAATGAATTGTTTTCGATCTGGAAAATTCGGATGGAGGGGGAGATTGAAATAGGATTAAGGTTTTGGAATTGGGGAACATCTGAGCGTGTGTTTTTTCAATCAATGGAGGGAGGATTTGTTTTTCAGTCAATGGAGGGAGGATTTGCTTTTGGCAACAGCACTCAAAATGCCCGCGGCATTTTGAGGCCCTCAAATTACATTTTGAGTGCCCTCAAAATAACGGAGAATATTCAAAATTTCAAGGCCCATTGTGTTTAATAAACATCGACTTTGAACCATAGCCCATCAAAATCACTATGGGCCACACAGTGTACAACCCACATAATCTCAATAGCCCATTGGAAAAAGAAACATAAGTTTAAGGGAAATTTAGATGTAAGTAGATACACTTGAAAGAAATTAGAAAAATACTATGAATTGTAACTATCTTGGTCTTTATAGTTGTTATTGGAAAAAATTAGAAAAATACTTTATCTCTAATTTTGAAGATAATAAATTTTGAAAATAATAAAAATACTGAAAACAATTAAAAAAATTACAAATAATTAAATGATATTTTAAAAATAAGGCTCCTACCTATTTAAAACGCCTAAATTCTCTTTCATCCACAATTATCATCAATTATATCAGTTTCTCTCTCATCTAGTAATAACCGTCGACCTTTATAAAAATACTCACATTAATAATATTTTTAAAAAAATTAAAAAAAATAGAAAACATTAAACAAAATATAAAAAAAATAATGTACATACTAAAAATAAGACTCCTACCTTAATTAAAACTCTCTCATTCTCTTTCATCTCTAATTGATGTCAATTAAAACCGTCATCTCCTATCTCCTTAAATACCACGTCAACTTCTTTAACGCCAAGAACAGAATCAAATGAGGAAAAGCTTCTATTCTTCAAATTATTACATATAATTTGTTTTTTCATTACTTTTTCTACCCATATAATTTACTACATTATTATGTAATTTATTACACGTTACATTGTGTCATCATTCATGATATATTATTGATACACTGTTTCATTCTTTTTCTGATCAATGTAATTTACTAAATTATCATGTAATTTATTATAAATGTACATTACCGTGTAATTTATTACACATTATATTTTCTCATCATTTATGATATATTGTTGATACATTATATTATTCTTTTTTCGACCCATGTAATTTAGAAGTTGTTTGATTTTCTTTTTCAAAACACATTATAATTTTATCTACTACTTATTTGATAATTGCTTATTTATAATTATAAATTTCAAGCTTCCATTAAATCTACACCAATCATTTCACCTTATTATAATTTATCTATTATAATTCAATTGTAATAATGAGAATCAAATAGCCACATACTACATTAACACGTAATTTAATGCACACACTAAAAATAAGACTCCTACCTTAATTAAAACTCCATCATTCTCTTTCATCTCTAATTATCGTCAGTTACAACCGTCTTTTCCCATCTCCTCAAACACCACATCAACTTCAATACCAAGAGCGGAATCAAATGAGGAAAAACTTCTATTCTTTGAATTATACATATAAGTTACTTTTTCATTCCTTTTTTGACTCATGTAATTCACTACATTACCATGTAATTTATTACACAATGTAAACATTACATTGTGTTATCGTTCATGATATATTATTAATACATTGTGTTATTCTTTTTTTGACCCATGTAATTTACTATTACCATGTAATTCGTTACACAATCTACATTACCTTGTAATTTATTACAAATTACATTGTGTTATCGCTTATGATATATTGTTGATACATTATGTAATTCTTTTTTCGACCTGTGTAATTTACTATATTACCATGAAATTTATTATACATTACAATGTGTAATTTATTTACACATTATATTACCAAGCACTTACACCATTGAACTAAGAAATTCCCGACACCATTACTAAGGTTACCAAGCTTGGGAGCTTCTCGATTCACACCGCAGTATCCAAAGGAGGAAGAATTAGGAGAAAGACGAAACCTTCAATATATACAAATATACACAAATGTACGGTTACAAAGATAGAGATAAATAATAATAATAATAATAATAATAATAATAATAATAAAAAAAAAAAATGAGCTTCTAGTAGACCAATATAAATGTTAATGGGCCATATCCAAGAAGCCTAATAAAACTTATTGGGTAAAAATACAAGGCCCGAAAAATTTTAATAGGCCAATATCTGGAGCCCGAAATTATTTAAATTTAATGGGCTATAAGCTACGGCTAATAGAAAGGTTTAATTAGGTTTTTAAGGTGTTTTTAACACCACTTTATAAAAATCAGATCTTTCTTTTGAATTTGGAAAAATCAAGTGACCCTACCCTTCTAACCAAAAACAAACGACTTATCTATTCTCCTTATCTCTCTCTCTCTCTCTCTTTGAAAAAATTGACCAACGCTACTGCTTCATCTCTTTCTGGCGTCACCGCTGCTGCTACCTCTTCTTCCTTTTGTCATCATCGAAGCTACTGCTTCCTCCTCCTTCCGTTGTCATCATCGCCGCTGTTGTCTCATTCTTCCATTGTCATAGTCACTGCTGCTGCCTCCTTCTGTCATCACAGCCGCCATCTCTTGTTTAATTATAAAGATGGTATACCTGAGTCTAACACTTGGATCCCACTTTATTTTGCAATCCACACATTTGAAAAGGCATAATAATATTTTGCAATATATTTTATCTAGATCTTCAGGGGTAGCTCCACGGTAGAACTGAGATTGCTCTGGATCAGAGGAAGAAGTTTTTACAGTGAATTAGGGTTTGTAATTTTCGGATATTTGTTTAATTAGAGCTTCAACTTTATAAGTGCAGTTTCTATTTTTTAAATTAGAGTGGTTTTTTTTTTAATTGATTTGAGTTTCAATTTGTTTTTTGGTTTAATTTCAGTTTTTGTGTTGAATTTCTAGCAAGTTGTGCTTGTTGTATTATTGTGACTTAGTTGTTTTGGCGAACTATGGTGTTGAATTTTTGGCGAGTTGTCCTTATTGCGTTGTTGTGACTTTGTTGTTTCGGTGAATTGTGATTGTTGTGACTCAGTGTTCTAGCGAATTGTGATTGTTGTGACTCGATTGTTCCGCCGAGTTGTTTGTGTTGTTGTGACTTGGTCTTTTAGCGGATGTTTTGGAGTTTTCATTGTGAATCGGTGTTTTAGCGAGTTACTTTTGTTGTGACTCGGTGTTTTGGAGTAGTGTTATTTTTGTTGTGACTCGGTGTTTTGGCGAGTTATTTTTGTTGTGACTTGGTGTTTTAGAGTTGTGTTTGATTCGACTTGATGTTTTGGTGAGTTGTTTTTATTGTGACTCGGTGTTTTAGAGTTGTGTTTCA
Source organism: Nyctanthes arbor-tristis (assembly GCA_963692815.1). Taxonomy (NCBI): domain Eukaryota; kingdom Viridiplantae; phylum Streptophyta; class Magnoliopsida; order Lamiales; family Oleaceae; genus Nyctanthes; species Nyctanthes arbor-tristis. The sequence continues at coordinate 52,277 of CAVNYN010288639.1, read as the reverse complement.
TTTGATTTGACGAGTTGTTTTTGTTGTGATTCGGTGTTTTAGAAAGTTATTTTTGTTGTGACTCGGTGTTTTGGAGTTGTGTTTGATTTGACTCGGTGTTTGGCTAGTTGCTTTGTTTTGAATCGGTGTTTTGACTAGTTACTTTGAAGTAACTTAGTGTTTTAGCGAGTTCTTTTTGTTGTGACTCGGTGTTTTGGCTAGTTATTTTGATGTGACTCGATGTTTTGACAAATTATTGCTGTTGTGTTACAATATTATGATATCACAATGTAAAAACACCTAAAACACTTTATTTTCAAAAAAAAAAAAAAAACCCTTAATGTACCTTACTTTTAAAAACTATATGTAGAAAACTTTTGTATTTTTCAAGTTATCCCCAGCAGAAATCCTACGGGTTTCGGGATCCGGCCTATATAAATCTTAATAGATTGTAAATGTTTAATGGTTCAAGAAACTCACTAAACAGTAAAGCGCATAAATTGCCCATTGAAAACATAATGGAGATCGGAAGAGCTTAATGTGCCTAAAGAAAGGGGGACATAAATCTTAATGGATCCATCGAAAGCTTAAAGGGCTCCGTATCACAAGCCCATTCACTTATTAAGCAACAAGCAAGGCCCAAAAAATGGTCAGTGGCCAATGTCTAAAGTCCATAAATGTTTAATGGGCTATAAATTACTACTCACCTGAAACCTATGGACCTCAAGATATGGCCCATATTACTTCTAATGTGCTATCGATAAAGGCCCCTAAATGTATTATGGATTTTTAGCAGGCCAATATAAATCTTAATGGGCCACTATTCGGAGCCCAGAATTGTTAAGTTTAATGGGCTATAAGCCTTTGCCCATAGAAATCCGATGGGTCTCAGGATCAGGCCTATATAAATCTTAATGGATCATAAATATTTAAATAGCTTATTAAATAGGGCTCATATAAATTTCGCTTGGCTACATGCCACAGCCCATTAAATTATCAGACAGCCTATAAAGGACCACAAGAAGTTTAACCAGCCACTATCTCAAGCCTATAAATGTTTGATGGACTGTAAATATTAGTCCCTTGAAAAATTAATAGTTAAATAGAGGCCTCGGTTTTCGGGCCCATGTAAATTCTAATGGGTTAATCGCTAATCCAAGACTTTCGACCATCCACAATTTAATGGGTTTATCGCTACAGTCCATAGAAGTCTCAATGGGCCACCTGTCTCCAGCCTAGAGTAAAGATAACAGGCCATTCTTCTCGGCCGATGGAAAGTACCACGGTCCATCAGGCTATTTAATCTTAATGGACCACAGGATAAGGCCTATCTAATACTTACTGGGCTACTAATTTGACCTATAAAAGTTTATCACCTATACTAAGGCCCATTGATATAATAATAGGCCTCATACCTCCGACTTATTGAAAACTTAATGGAAAATAAGATTCAGCCCGTCCTACTTAATGGGCCCTCTGAATTTATACCAGACAACGTGTCTCTTACACATTAATCACTTAGCAAGCCGCAGCAAAACCCAACAAAATGCTAATGAGCCATCGGCTTAGGCCCATGAAAGTTGTATAGCCTACCTAAATACCACTAGGCAAGGTCACACCTGTTGGTTGAAACGCTATGGGTCATAGGATAAAGCCTATTGCAAGCATAGTTAGCCTATGTATTAAGGCCCATTAAATTTTAATGGGCTACAAATTGTAGCCCATGTATTCTAATGGGAAACGGGCTACTCTCCGAAAATGTCCTCACGTACTTCCTTTGTCTTTGGCAATAGGGCCGGAGATGGTTTAATTAGGTTTTTAAGGTATTTCTAACACCATTTTATAAAAATCAGATCTTACTTTTGAATTTGAAAAAATCAGACGACCCAACCTACCCAACCAAAAATAAATGAGTTATCTATCATTCCTAACTCTTTCTCTTTTTTAAAAAAGTCAACCAACGATGTAGCTTCCTCCTCCTTTTGTCATCGCCGCCGCTGCTACCGCTGCCGCCTTCGTCCTTGCCTTATCATTCCGTCGTCACCACCACTGCTACTGTCTCTTCCTTCCGTTGTCATTGCCACGACTGCTGCCTCCTCCTTTTGTCGTCATGGCCGCCGTCTCTTGTTTAATTATAAAGATGGTGCACCCGAGTCTGACATTTAGATCCCTCTTTATTCTGCAATCCACACATTTGAAAAGGCATAAGATATTTTGCAATATATTTTATTTAGACCTTCAGGGGCAGCTCTGTGGTAGAACTGAGATTGCTCTTTATCGGAAAGAGAAGTTTTTACAGTAATATCATTAGAGTTTCAATTTTATAAATTAGGGTTTGTAATTTGGGGATTTTTGTTTAATTAGAGCTTCAACTTTGTAATTACAGTTCAATTTTTAAATTAGAGCTGTGTTTTGGGTTGATTTGAGTTTCAATTTGTTTTTTGGCATTAATTTCAGTTTTTGTGTAGAATTTCCAGCAAGTTGTGCTTGTTGTATTGTTGTAACTTAGTTGTTCTGGTAAATTATGGTGTTAAATTTCTGGTGCGTTGTGCTTGTTGTATTGTTGTGACTTTGTTGTTTCGACGAATTACGGTTGTTGTGACTCAACGTTCTAACAAATTGCGATTGTTGTAACTCGATTATTCTGTTGAGTTGTTTGTGTTGTTGTCACTTGGTGTTTTGGCGAGTTGTTTTTGTTATCACTCGGTGTTTTGGAGTTGTGTTTGATTTGTTTTAGCGAGTTGTTTTCATTGTGACACAATGTTTTGACGAGTTGTTTTTGTTATGACACGGTGTTTTCGAGTAATGTTGTTTTTATTGTGACTGGATATTTTAGCGAGTTGTTTTTATTGTAACTAGTTGTTTTGGAGTTATGTTTGATTTAACTTTATCACGCCCCCTCCAATTATCAATTATTTAAGAATATCTTATATTAATTAACGAAATATATAGCGGAAGCTTTCATACAAATAGCGGGGATGAGATGTACAAAACGAATAAATTGTTTTTGGCTTATAGTTTTTAATACTTTATAAAGCTTGTTACTTAAACTAGCAAGTTGTTGAATTTTAGAGAATCATTAAAACTAAGTTTTTCAACAAAATATAAAGAACACATGAGTTATATTAATAGGTATATTCTTTTGATTACCAAAGCAAGCCAAACTATGAGAAAGCTTTTATCTTGAAAAGTAAACTTCAAATTATTAAAAAGACTACACATTCATTCCATTATATATATTACAAGGCGTAAAAATATAAATATTATAGAGCGGTGGAAATACTTATTAACACAAAAGGTATGAAACTCATAATTGTATTCATAGTAGCTTCAAAGATAAGTTTTTACTACATGCAAAACCGTACTCTCATTCGTGAGTATGGTCTAACCTATGGCCTGTCTTACTTTTCAAATATCATATCTTCAATCATCTACAAAAATTGTAGAAGGGAGGAGTGAGTACAAAATACTCAGTGAGTAATAAAACTCTTTGGATCACCTTTCATTTAGGAGATTTATTTTCAAGAAAATAATTGAATGTACAAAGCTTTGAGATGCACAAAATGACACTATCACTAGTTAAATTGCTATCCGTAGCACGCACAGGATTCAATATTAATTCAATCATGGCCATGTACGTTTAAATGGATCCATATTCAAATCCCAGTTGATCCCTGCCGAAATTTCCACAAAGCAATAAAAATACAAAGCAAATACCATACTAATCACCGCCTATCTTAATATCACTAGATGGCTCATAGTATGACAATAAAGCAAAGACAAAACGGGTAGAATATCAACTAGTGATTCAAATGTAATAATCAATTTTTCTTTTCAATACATCAAATCATGTATTTGTTTTATGGGAGCTTCAGTCAAATTCATGCTTATTGTATCAAAACTTCATGAATGAAAAAAGGGAATTAAAGTATTAGTTACTCACTTCTTTAACTTGATTTTTTTCAAAGATTCTTTGAGTTGTTGACAAATGCCTTCAAAATCTTTATTTTCCTCAATCCACGTAGTGTTTCAAGTCGGTTTCCTTATAGATCGGAAGAGCGTCGTGTATATATGAAGAGGGGGTCTTTTCCAAATACAAAACTAAGTCTTCGATAGGTATTAAGTGTTGTTTTTCTCTTCTTACTATTTTTTAACAAATTTTTTTATGTATAAAGAGCTTGAGGTTCATCAAAGGGGCAAAACTATTGGCCTTTTAAGATGGACATAGGTGTCGAGAGGGACAGGGAGAGAGAGGGAATAAATAGGTTGAGGAAATCTTCATCATCTCTTCCCCTATTTATAGACATCAAAAATATCTGGATTTAGTTGGGTTTAATAAGCCTTTGAGTTTTCTGCCAACCAAAACGGGACATACGACGCGATATGACGCCGTATTTTTTAGGAGGCTATGTGGCGAAATGGGATTCATATGTTTATTGCTCAAGAAGTCCTTATAATTTGTATTGTCTTGTAACTAAGTTATGATATTTTTATCTATATTATTCGAGACCTTCCACTTTACACGATTTTATAATTAGGTGGTTAAGCTTCATGTCATGTGTTTGACCAATAACCATATTGTTGTCTCGAGGCATCACTCGAGTGACAATCTTTAAGTCTTATAACATAATTTATGCAATTCAAGTGGTTATCCAATTTCATTGTCAAAACATCGATTATATTGTAAATAACCATTTTCTAATTCATTGTCAAAATATCGATCACATTGTCAATAATTATATTCTAATTTGTAAAAAGATCGATCATATTGTCAATAACCATCTTCTAATTCTTGACATTTATTTAAGTAATAATCTGTAGCATTTCAAGCGATTATTCAATCTTTGTTAAAATAACGTTCGCATTGTCGATGACTATATTTTAGTTCTTGGCATCCATTTGGGTGGCAAACATTATAGTTTTACAATTCAATACCATCACGTTGCTATACCATCACATTGCTATATTTTAATCCTCGACAATCTTGTAACTTCACTATCGGTGCAATTCAATTAAGGATCCGCTTGGTTTGTGTTATAATTGAATTGTATTATAATAGATTTTGAATTTTTGTGAAATGTGATTGGTTTAATTTGTTGAAAAAGTGAAAAGTTGTGATTTGATGTGACGGAATTATAATAGATTCTTGTTATAATTCAAAACAAACGGATTCTAATTCTTTGATCTTTGGCTTTTGACAAATCTTGTAACACCTCAATACGATTATATTGTCATATGCTACTTCTTGGTGTTCAATTGGATCATCATCTTGAAAATTCAAGTAATTTCCCATCACTATCATTATTAAAATATTATCATTTTGTTTAATTTCTTGTTATATTTTTTGCAGGGTGTTACAGATTCTGTGTTTTGGAAAGTTGTTTTGTTGCGACTCGATATTTTGGTGAGTTGTTTTTATGTAACTTAGTGTTTTGGCGAGCTATTTTTGTTGTTACTCGGTGTTTTGACGAATTGTTGTTATTGTATTGCAATATTGTGATATCACAATATAAAAACACCTAAAATACCTGATTTTTTTAGAAAAAAACCTTAATGTACCTTAATCTTAAAAACTATGTGAAAGAACCTTTGAAAAAAATTATCCCTCCAAGCTTGCAACGGTATACCTCTGAGGCCTATCAACATCTTAATGGGCGGCTTTTTTCCTACACATAATCTTAATGGGCCGCGTCTGGGGGGGGGGGGGGGCGGGGGGGGGGGGGGGGGG
>CAVNYN010288639.1:0-46550 GCA_963692815.1 Nyctanthes arbor-tristis | reverse complement strand
ATACCTCTGAGGCCTATCAACATCTTAATGGGCGGCTTTTTTCCTACACATAATCTTAATGGGCCGCGTCTGCCCCCCCCCCCCCCCTTTTCCGACACGGGGTCGCGTCTTTCCTACCCTCAATCAAATGATAGTATTTGTTATTTTATTTATTTATTTTTTAATAAAAGGGAATGGGGATACAGGGGAGGGATAGATGTGGTTCGAATTTGAAACCTCTTGTTGGAACGTGAATATCTTAACAACAGTACAACTTGTTTGAACCACTCCAAATGATAATTACTGAACGTAAATAAATCATGATTATAACTTATAAGTGAAAGTCATCTCACCTGCTTTACGAAAGACTGGTCATAAAGTATTTTATTAAGATGATAAGTTTAGTGTTTTATCTATCCCCATATTGCACTATAATCTCCACAATTCAAACTTGAAGCACCATGTTGACATCTCATTAGCTCAGTCCCTAACGTGGTATTGTCACATTTTGGCTAGCTCTATAGAAAATGATGAGTGACAGCACAATGTTAGTATTCAAGTTTACAAATGCCTATTTGACGGCTGCTTTATATCTCCTAACTGAACTTATTATATATTTGTTTTCAAAAGATGAAATCAGGTAATTTTATCATTTTTATTAGTTGGATACAATTAATCGAATGAGTCTGGGAGGTTTGCTACGATTGTCGATTGAATCTACTATCGCGAGACAAATGTTGGCTCATTTAACGAAGTTAATCTGTATGTTGTAACAAGATGAGGTTCCATCCGTTGCACTCAAAACAGGAATAAAGAACTCTCACCTTGCCAATCTACTTCAGCCTCTTGCCGGCCGGATAATAAATACCGGACCGCTGCCACTCTAGGAACTACGTAAAAAGCAGCTTAATTTATACTTTGGAACAAACCATAAGGCTAAAATCTGCTAAATCAAAATAAAACAGAAACACAAAGAAGGTGGACTCTATCATTTGTCAGAAAGAATCCAGAACTAGCCGAAGTCTTGATACACTTTTTGCCCTCTTTTATTCACACCAGCATTCAGAGTCACAAGTTTTATCTTATACACTGGAGATTATTGCAGCATCAAAGGGCGTAGATCACAGCTTTTAACTCTACAATAGTAGTGCTTAAATTCTTAAAAGTGAGGAAAAATGGAGATTTGCATCTTTTTATGGAAGGATAAGTATCAATTGAAAGTGCTCCAAAAGTCATTACACAATTATTTGAAACCTGAAAACAAAATAAATATGAAGGGTATGTGATTAGAACTTAAAAGAGTGCTCTTTAGTGCAAGTATGCCAAAAAGGTTTTTGTATTCACATGAAAGAAAGAGATGGTACCTTCATATGAAGAATGAAAACTCTAGCCGATGACTCCTATGCATGAGTTTCATTCAGTGTTAATCGGGCAGCAAATTTCTGAACCATTTGAATGTTTTAAATAGTGAAGGTCCACATATTTTGTACTTGTGTATTGAATATAAAATGAATAGCCAAATTTTACTCAAAAAAAGCTAAAAGGATATTTTCTCTTCATAAAGAGGATGGTCTAGCATGAGCAGCTTATTGTTGTTCACAATAGAGCGGACCAATATATCTTTGGCCTCCTCATGTTTTTTGCTCAGCATATTGCATATCTGCATACAAACCACATTCTTCCTGTTATGTAATGTTTACTAATGTCCTGCATGACGATGTGGTAATAACAACAAAATTAATTGCAACAGATACAGATTAATCTAGTAATTTTGGACCTTCAAATTCGCACTACTTCTTTTGTTCCACAACTCGAAAATATGTGGAGGGACACCCCAGATGAGATCGGAAGAGCGTCGTGTAGCTGACTAACTGGATGTAAAGGAGTAAAAGAGGTGGTACACCCTATGCTAAAATCATGCTAAGCACTCTTCAAATCTGACAGACTAAAATAAAGTTAAATTATTCTTACATTTTCAAGTTCCTTGGTAAGAGCCTCAGCCTGTTTGATGTAACCATTATTATCTACCGAGAAAGGAGCCTCTAGTTCGGTTCTCTTCGTTTCATGCAGAACAACTGAGGAGTCTTGAGAAATGGCAAAAGTGCTTTTCGTGCCATCTTCCTGATAGTCATGGTTGGAGACCTATAACCACAGCACTGCTATGAGTTCGATAAAAATTGTTTAAACTTCTGATTGTTTTAGTTAACTAACAGAGGAAAATCACTGAGTAACTACATCATTATATTATTCAGTAAAGCACCTTTTCATCAACAACCCTTTCTGAAAATGATGAAAAACTTCTGCAGATTTCAAGAGAGAAACATATTAAATGGAAAATGCTCAGAAAGCTTTTAACAAGTTACATTCTCCATGGGAATATAATGAACCTGTTTTCCCTTGGTGACTGTGACAGACGCTTTGATGGACTCAAGAGCATCATATTTCCATCCGATTCCTGGATTAGAAACAAATCATCAAGATTGCCTGATAATGTATGATAACATCTCTTGATAATGAAAGACAGAGTTAAACTCTTAAAAGTCTTAATGGAAAAGTAAAAGCATTTTACTAAGATGTGAGCATGCCTCCAATGTCTTCCTCTTTAGAGATGAGGGAGATGGCATTTTCTTTAGTGTGCCATGGATGTTGGACAATTCATTTCTGGACAAAAGATTGTTGTGTGTAACTTTTCCCATGGAATTAACATCTTTGTAACCCATAGTCATCATGGAATCATGGTTTGCTTCATGATTCCTGATTAGGAAATGAGTGATCAATGTATTATGAAAATCCAAAGAAAAGCATTCGAGGTTGAAGTATGAGATAGAATACCACCTTGAAAGATTTTTAAAGAGATCAAAATTCCTTCCATCACTGTTAATCTGAGTTAATTTCTTTGCTTCGGCAGAATTCTTTATGTTCAAATAAGAAGCTGTATCCACAGCTAAGCGGTCGATTTTGGATGGTTTATTTCCTGATAAAGTCCTGTTCTGTGTACTGTTAACCAATGATTTAAGATCTTTGTGCGACGCAGACTTTGAGGAATCAAGATCTGATCCTGAAGTCCTGAGTTAGGACATAACCAAAAAAATGTATTTGGAGTCCAAAAATAACCCATCTCAAGAATCCATGAAAGTTCAGGTGGAAGACAAAGTAGTACCTTGACAGTTTCAGGCCACAGAGATCAGAATTCCTCCTGCTGTCAACAGAAGCAGATTTCTCTTCTTCAACAAGAGTATTTTTCATGGTGAAAAGGGACATTCTTGGATTTGGATGGTTCCATGGAGTACTTTCGCTCATTTGCATATTTGAACTGGAATGCATGAGATGAAAACTCAGAAAAGAATGCCCTTGTTGATTATAAACATTCTTCAAATCTCATCAAGTATATAGTCTTGATTAAAAAGAAGAGAGCAGTTAGAAGAGCATCCACATTGATAGTGTTAAACTAGATTATTAGTGAAGTTGTAAGTTAACAACTCAAAAAAGTAGCTACATTAGTAGTGTTAAGAAAGTTATTAAAAGTATCCTTTTTGGCTAGTTGTAAACTTTGTTGTTAACTTTAACAACAATTTTAACATTACGCTAGAATTTAATACTTTCGAAAATTTCATTTTTATTTATTTAATAAAGTTTAGCCAATAAATTTTGACAATAGTATGTTGGGCTTGAGTGAATATTAGTGATTTTGTTTAAAACATCTAATGTGACACTTCAATAGTGGTTAAATTTGACTTACATAATGGCATTTAGCAACAACTTAAAATATTCTTTCTACTTATGTGGATAGCTAAATTTAACAACACCGATGTGGATGCTCTAAGCATAAAGGAAAGTAGTTTCCATTAAAAGAATTAAGTATGAAGTTGAAGCATTTTCAGCATCAAGAGCTGTATGGGAAAATCCTCTTGAGCGGATGATCCACAGAAATTTCAAGTGCCAACACTAGCAATTATCAATGTGAGTTGGGCTACTTGCTTGGCTTTGGACATATTCTCAGATCAATATAAGTTCTTGGACAAATTAACAATTCAAATATACATAGCAACTCATTATTATCAGATTATCCAAAGTATGAATACCTGACCTGAAGGGTTCTGCACTTTTTGTGTTTTGACTTTCCTTCTGAGCATAATTTTCTTCTAGAACATCTTTATCCCTCGTAGAGGAATAATCATTTAATTTTGTTCCATCTTGTATACCATCAGCACCGGTCCCCCGCCTGAATGAATAATTTTAGGACGTACTTGTAAGAAGACTATAACTGAACTTCCCATCTTATTGTCTGCACTTCTGATAGGTATGCCTCACCTCTCAATAATTATACCCTTACAGCTTTCTAGTATTCCTGGACGGTGAGGTTCTGTCATTACTGCTCTAGAATGTTGTGGAGAGGAAGCCGGTTCTCCAGGACCCATAACATCTTCAGTATCCTGCCTGTCCAAGGAATACAAGTTGCTATGTAATTGAACACCCAACAAAGTCGTTTACGTGGTTAAGACTTAAAATGGCTTACTTTGTCTCATCTAAAAGATTTGTTGTTGCTCGATTGTTGGAGCAGAACGGAAGTTTTTTTTCCATTGCCTGAAACATCTTCACTACCCCGAGCCCTGTACAGATATATGATTTTCTATGTGATTGACCCTCAACAAAATCATTTTCCTGGTTGAGATGGTTTACCTTTTCTCATCTAAAAGACTCTGTTGACTGTAGCCCATTTCTTTTCTACTTAATAAGGAAGCTGCCATCTGAGTTGATTGTGCCTTCTGCATACGTGGTTCCTCTTTATCTGATCCCATAAAAAAGCTTGAGCGGGTGACAAGTGGTCCTCTCTCATTTTCCGACATAAATTTATCAACTGGTTTACTGCACCAAGAATGTCAATGCATGACAAGCATTAGTTGCAATACTTTGAGAAGATTGGCTTCACAATGACAAGGCAAACAGACAATACAATCCCATAGAAAGTTCAAAATGCCCTAAAAATGTAATTTCAGATCAATCAGCTATGAATCTACATCAATAAGAAAAAGTCATGCATCAGCTAACCTGATTGGCGGAGTCTTGAGGATCTTTGAAGCAGGTTCCAGATTTTCTGCACTGGCCTTTTTGCTACCCATAACAATGCTTGTGATGGTACTATTGTGAACGAGTGAGTCACCTTTATCATGTTCAATCTTTTCTTTATTGCGCAGAAAAGAGTGATTTTCAGTCACAACTTGACCCTCTTCACCATCATTCTTCCGTGAGATTGCAACACCCTGGGAATGTGAATTCTTTATGTTTGCATTTTCTCTACCAGAACCACAGCCTCCTATGGGTTTCTCTGTGACATTTTGCTGCTCAATTGAGCTAGTCAGGTTTATATCTTTTACACCAACTTCTTGTAACTGTGATCCAGTAATTTCTGCTCCAGTTGAGCTAATCAGATTTTTATCCATCATCCCAACGTCTTGCAACTTTGATCCAGTAACTGGACTTGCCTGGTTACTAGAAACAGAATGAGCAGTCAGATCCTGACTGGCACCATTAGTAATACAGGCTTCTTGATGTACTGGTTCTGGGAAAATTGTCTCCTCGCATTGATAGGCACATTGTTGCCTGCTTGAAGAAAATGTTTTGTCTGGGGAAATTATTGTCTCCGGAGATGCAACTTGATCAATTAAATTTGAAAAGGCTGATGTACCAATGTCATCCATCACCAATTTGGAAGGAGATTTCTCACTTTGTGTATTAGCATCAGCACATCTGTCAACATGAGTATCCATGACAGAAGCAGTTGTAGTTCCAGGCAATAAAGGCTTTTCAGATGCTTCGATTTCTGAGGCACTCGTATTTTCAGTGATATTGGTGAGTGGAGGACTTTACTCATCTTCATCTTCATTTAATTTTGAAATATTTTCACCATCTTTCTTCTTCTTAGCTTTTATACCTTCTTTACCTAAGCTTGACTCGAAACTGAAACTCCCCAACCTAAATCCAGAAGAAGATACAGACTCACTACGAGGAAGCACAGCAAGAACTGCAACTGTACGATAAAGTAATGCAAAGAATTAATAATCTTTTGCACACATACTCATCAAAATCCAATGCAAAGGCAAAGTGATCAGCTTTTGCCTTCTTATTTCCATTTGCTGATTTGTCTTCCGAATTTTCTCTTGATTTTCCATTTTTTTTGAAAGGGGATGAGATATCAATATCTGGTACGTCCATTTTAAAAGATGATAAATTGCCAAAATCTGCATCCAAGTTGAAATCCATATCCCTGAAATTTCAGGTATTAACTTAATCACTAAACAAAAAGTTGCAATTTCTAGCAAATTGCGATTTACTGCATTTTATACCATGAAAAATGTCAATTTACATTCTATTATGGAGGGCATAAGTAGAGTGAAATGTTCAAGTCATGCTGGATGAATAAGAATGCACTCAGATTATCTCAAGATGTTGGACATTCTCGCCTAAAAAACTCGAATCCAAGTAAACGGATCACATACAAAATTCCTTCTGGTAGAAAAAATTTTTAAACATTTCATGAATGTAGCGTTACCTTTAAAATCAATATTCTAAATGAAAATCGAGTTAAGGATTTTGCAAAGCTTACGCTTTGTCAAAGTTAAATGACTTTTTCTTGTCCTTCGAAACTGGAGCAAAGCCAAAATCTATTGCATCATCCTCTGCCATTGACATTGACTTCCAAGAGGTAATAAAGTCATTCCCGAAGTCCAGATCTGTTATTCACATGAGACAAGGAAGATGATAAGAACTTGCTGTAAAGGTACACATTTCAGGCTCTGATAATTTAGTTATGGTCAATAGTTATTGAGCTTCAATTCAGAAGAACATATCTTCGTCATTTTTCAATTCGGATTCATGAATGTCATCCAAGATTGACAATATCCTTAATGAGCTTGCCAGCTTAGTCATCACTATCTAAGAGAAACTAACCAGACATGCAAATGTCAGCGACATCAATAGATCTTCAATATCAGATTCCAGTTTAAAGTAAAACTAGGAATGAAAAGATGTTCAAGACAGCAATAGTTCCATTGAAGATGCTGATGAAAACGAAATTATATACTATTTCATTATGAGCAGATTTAGAATTTAGAAAGAGTACCCAGCAATGAATTTTTCTGCTTCAAGATGGTAGAAGACGCTTCCTTTTGAGACTCTGCCATACTGATGTGCACTTATCAGTCTCTCTCGTTTCTGCAACAATTAACATTCAGTTCGGAATGTAAATTAAAACAGTACGTTTAGAAGTTTCAATGGGTGAAAATGTAGCACAAATTCAATCAGTGCAATCTCTGTAGTGACAATCATCTAGAAGTACCTAAAATCATTCAGATCTGTGCTCCAAAGTAAGAAACACAGTATGTTATTCATAATCACCCCCAAATTCAAATGTTAAAAACAATATAGCTGCATATATCGGTGAAATCAGCTCCAAATTCGTCCGTGATTGCTCGTATCAATTGTTTGGCGATGAAGAAAAGAAGAAGAGAATTTGCCTGGTAGAAATCAATGCAATAAAATTATAGAAGCGTCCGATCGATTAAGGAAGAATCGAAGGAAAACCTTTAATATGGATTTATATTACTTTGTATAGCGAGAGGGAAATGGCGCCTTCAGACATTGAAATGGTAGGGTTTATATAGCATGGGTCTTTCACAGGATGGGCCGATACCTGGACCCGGAACCAAATGCCTATGGGTTTTCGTACGGTAGCTTAACATATAATTCCTTTAGAGAAAAGAGAGGTGAGTCACCTGTGCAGCTCCCGTTGCTCCGATAGAGTGTTGGTCTTATGAGCTGAAGGTCGCTCGTTCGAGCCCTGCTGGGACCATGCTTTTTAAATTTTTTCCTTCAAGATGTCAAAATACTAGTTAGGATTTTTTAAAATTTTTTCCTTCAAGATGTCAAAATAATAGTTAGGATTTGTTTGAAAACAATTTTAATTTTTTTCTTCAATATGCCAAAATACCAGTTAGGATTTGTTTGAAAACAATTATAATTGGGTGTATTTGTGATAGCAATTTTACTTTGGATAATTGCTCAGTATATGAAAATACTAGCTATGATTTGTTTGAAAACAATTTTAACTGGGTGCATTTGTGATGACAATTATACTTGGCATAATATAACACATTGTAGAAACGTGAAACCAAAGAATATTGTGCGTGTGTGATGGCAATTATGCTTTGCATAACATAACACATTGTTCAATGTAAAATTAAAGAATATATGTGAAATAAAGAAAAAAAATATTATTAATTAGTTCACATAACTTATATCACCAAGACCATGTTTTTAAAATTTTTTTTCTTCAATATGTCAAAATAATTATTTGAAAACAATTATAATTGGGTGTATTTGTGATAGCAATTTTACTTTGGATAATCGCTCAGTATATCAAAATACTAGCTAGGATTCTATTTGAAAACAATTATAATTGGGTGCATTTGTGATGGCAATTATACTTGGCATAATATAACACATTGTAGAAACATGAAACCAAAGAATATTGTGTGTGTGATGGCAATTATGCTTTGCATAACATAGTACATTCTTGAATGTGAAATTAAAAGATAAATGTGAAATAAAGCAAAAAATATTATTAATTAGTTCACAAAACTTATATCACCAAATACACGAATCAATTCCACATTCCTTCATGTATCTAAAATTTAAAACTATATCATTGCCAATATAATAATTAAACCTAATCATACCTGATGGCCAAACATACCCTTTAATTAAGTCAATGGTTCCTAACCAGCAAAAAAATAACAATTTCTTTTGCTTTTGTGTCCATTCTTAAATATCATCAAATTATATGATAGAAAATAGTAAAAATTATTAATCAATATGATGGTGGAGGCTGATTGCTAATCTACCAATTATTGTGGAATCATGCACCCAAAATATTCAAATTATTTAATTGTTAATCGTCATCAATTGTGTCTTTAGCAACCAGTTTATAAACCAATTCCACATTATATTATTTTATTACACCATTTCTAAAAGTATGTTAATGATTACGGATCCAGTGTATAAATATTTTTTTCATAAGAAAAAGGCCAACAACTAATAATTAATAAACCAAACAAGTTGTCAACAACGACAATTTTTTTACTCTACCTTTCATAACTTTTTTACATTATATATATTATTTATATGAATTTTCTATATAAATAGATCAGGCTCTGAGTTCAAAGCCCACAATCACAGGTCACCATATGACGCTGAAAAGTGAACTGGCACTACATGTGATTATATATATGTATTAATCTATAAAATGAATTTAATGGTCGAAAATACTCATTTGACTTTAAAGTATATATTGATTATTTTAATATACACAGTATATTATTATTAATTAATATATTTATGTTAGAAAGATGAAGGAAATGGATAAAGCCAAGAAAGAGAGGAGGAACATTACCCTGAGAATCAAAATGTTGCACTGTTGGTTAGGCTGTCCCTGTAGCCATATTATTTTCTTGAATAAACTAGTTTTTTATACAAGTTAGAGGAGACAGAACAGACGCTATATTCTCTTGTTTGTACCAATTTCTTCATTTTTTTTCAACTCCTTTGAGAAAAGGAACAGGGGGTAGGTGTACTGTTGGGCCATGGCAATTACCCGCCTAGCCACCCACTTTTTGTTCTCTAATTTTCCCCCATACGTCCTCCTTCAGTTACACGCATATTTAACAATCGCATTTCCTTTCTTTCACTCGTCTACACTACTGCACTATCATCACTACTTTTGCTTCGATTTCCCTGATCTTCTGTGGGAAGGACTGTCCTGAATTTGGAGTTCCGGTCTCTGGTATGTGATTTCTTTTACTACCCACCTATTATTTTCCTCGAAGTTCTCTTCTTTAGTCCATTATAAAAGATGGTCTATTACAAGCCCTTAATGTTTTAGTCCACGTAAATGCTTGTGGGAATCAAGGAACATTGATGGTAAATTGTAAATCTTGATGCAATTTAGTATCACTTTGTTGGTCTGTTTTCAGGATTGTTTCTTGATGTACTGAGTCTTGATTATTAGCAGTTTCATCGTGGCAGTAATACTTTATGTCAATCTTGAATTTCATCTGTATTTGGTCTGCTCAATTGGGATAGAAAGATGTTTTGCTTTTTCTCAGTTCTATTGAAGAAGATAGCATTAAACATTTAAACTCTATTAGTTGGAGCTCCACTTGGCTGTGCATAAAAGCTTCAGTTATGTCTAAAGTTACTTATTTTGCCAAAAGCGATTCCTGAAAATGCTTGTCTCTCTACAAAAGATGTTAGCTTTAAGAAAACAAACTTAATTTGTTCGGTAGAAAAGTGGAAATTTTCAGCATCCTCAAATTACAACCAGTCCTTGTGTCATTATATTTGGTTGAGTGATGCGCACTGTGCTTCTTTCACGCTGTTAATTGTGTTTCTAAATCACTGAATTCTGACTGTGCAAGAACGCAAAGGCAGTGGCCAAGTTGATAATCTGGGACATGCCAAATATCCTGGGTTTGATTCTAAATGATGTAGAATAGATTGCGTTTAATGAATTTATGGACTGTAAAAATCCTTTGTGTGAGAAGTAGCGACATTTTTTGTTACGTTATTTTATGAAGTTGCAAAATAATTTTGGTCACTTGTCATGGAAAGTGGCTAAATTCTTGGAGCAAACTGAATCTGCTTTGTCTGGAGTGCTTTGTACATGGACATATTGCAATATGCCATCTGCACTTGCAAATTAAGCACTGATAGAACTTATGTATATTTCAATGAAGATATCAATTTAATGTGAGATGTATATCATCTACAGGATATAGTGAGTGGTAAGAAGTATCGAACATGGGCTCTGGAGTTTGGTTCAAGAACATAATGAGTAAAAGGAATGTGAGAGAGAGTGGATCACAGAAACTGAAGGTTTGCTTCTTCTAAATATCCTCTCATAATGTTATTGATCCTTGCACCATTGACACCTTGGTTCTTTTTTCTTTTTCCTTTTTCTCCTTCTCTGATTGAAGAAAGCTTTTAGAATGTTAATACCAGAAGATATTCTTTTCTTTTCTGGTGTTGATTGTTGACGAATATTAGTCAGCTGCTCTCCACATTATTAATTTCAGCATACTTCTCATTCTTTTACTTTGTCACCTACAGATACATATGTATGTTTCTGCAACTTATTTCTTTTCTTCTTTTAATTATCAAAGCAGATAAAATTAACACCTGAGATGTCAAATGGGTACAAAGAAGAGTACTGCATCCAGAATGAGTCTTCTATATTAACTAATGCTGTTTCTGAGGAAAATGGTGATGGTTTTGGCAAAAGCATTGAGGATGTTGCAGCAGCCCGAATTCAGACTGCATATAGAGCACACAAGGTATGCTTATACTAGCAGGCTCATGGACACAAGTTGCGAATCTGAAACGTCAGTTTTCTTGACTAGCTGAGTACATATTCCAGGATCCTACAATATTATACCTACATAATAACAAGTTCTACTGTTATTACTTTTAATATTGTATGCATTTCTCTTCCCCACCCCCCGGGCAGCGGGCGGATTAAAGCATTGTATTCTTTGCTCTAGTGTTTACAACCAGCTTGTTAAACCAATGTGTTAATATCCCGATATAGTAGTTCATATTTATCCATTCTTGTTTAATTTATTGGAAGTGCAAGTTCTCAATTCAAACTGCTCTTGCACGTGTGATCTAGGCAATGAAAAATTTCCTTCAGCTAAAAGCAACTGTAAGGCTACAGAACCTGTTGCAATGTGATGCTGTTAGAAAGCAAGCTTCAACAACTTTGGGCCATCTTCATTCATGGACCAAAATTCAGGCCCAAATTAGAGCTCGCCGAGCCCATATGGTCACAGAAGGTCTTCTCAGGCAGAAGAAGTTAGAGAACCAATCAAAGCTTGAATCAAAGCTTCATGACCTAGAGGTACGATTTGATAGTTTTTTAGTTGAACACTTAGTTGAAAAGCAGAACAAATACTAACTCCGTCCTGATTATTTGGTCGCATTTGCTTTTTCACAAGGATCAAGAAATGTGTTGGAAAGACAAATTTTGTGATCCGTGTTTCTAATTTGTCCCTATTTAAAAATTTGAATTCAAAATTGATAGTTATAATTGAAGTATTAAATAGGGATAGATTTGTAAAGTAATTAGGTTATTTAATATAGAAATGAGACCATATATTTGGGACATCCTAAAAAAAGAAAATCGGACCAAATAATTGGGACGGGGGTAGTACTAATTTATGCAGAGTATGTTGCTTTCCTGAGCAAATTTCACCTGTGTAACAGAAACTAAATCCAGGCCAGAGACAGATACCCGCAGAACATGCTTATATTACTTTAAGAATTGGTGTCAGTTTCTTTCCTCTATTCTATCCAAGTGTTAGTTATTTGACATAGAAGTAGATGAGACAGCAGTTATGCATGTAAAAGCCCTATTTGACCTTCTGGAAGTAGTCCTTAGAGTGACTGTAGCATTTCTTTCTTTTATTCGAGTTCTTTATGAAGAGGTTTTTCACTATAAATAACATAATTTGATGAAATGGGCTCTGAACATCGACCTCTCTCATTTGATGGAATGGGCTCTCTCTCTCTCTCTCTCTCTCTTCCTTCCTTCCATTAACATAATGATTAATGCATGACAGGTGGAGTGGAGTGGTGGCTCCAAAACAATGGATGAGGCTCTTGCAAGGATCAATCAGAGAGAAGAAGCAGCATTGCGGCGTGAGCGGGCCATCGCATATGCCTTTTCTCATCAAGTGCGTTAATATATATTATATTATTTCTAGTGTTTTGAAGATTAGCTGGCTTGCCAGTTCAATAGGAAAAATAGCAAATCA
This sequence comes from Nyctanthes arbor-tristis, assembly GCA_963692815.1. NCBI lineage: Eukaryota > Viridiplantae > Streptophyta > Magnoliopsida > Lamiales > Oleaceae > Nyctanthes > Nyctanthes arbor-tristis. The sequence continues at coordinate 33,705 of CAVNYN010288639.1, read as the reverse complement.
TCCTGACTACCTGCCTGGTTTTGTATAGCCAATCAACCTAATGCTGAACTCATTACTAGCAAGGAGCGAGATTTTTGTAAGAAGAGGAAAGGGGAGAGAACCAAAAGAATTGTGGGAGAGAAAATTAATCTAATTCATAATAACAAGTCTGAAGATTACAATGAATATATGCTCCTATTTAGATCTTTGATTGATCTACAAGTAAATACTAACAACCAGATAAATAAAGTAAAATACTAGAATATTCTCACAATAAAACCTAATTTTTTGTTAAAACCAGAATCTGAACTTGAAAATTACTGATATCCATCACTACGACTCTTTGGAAACGAGGATGAAACCTGGTCACCGGCTGATCAATTGAGAAATAGATGTAGTGGGCATGACCTGCTTTGGTCTCCTGATGGCATATAATGGGGGTCAAGAATTGATCCAACCCTTACATATATGATTTATGGTTTATTATTAGTTAATTATCTTTGACCTATTCGACCTAGGTTGAGTCCTTTTATCCTTGACCCTCTACCTTTTCTGGGGCATTATCCTTGTCGAGCTGTAAGTTGTAACAAATTGAAATATTTCCTTAATTTTCATATGGAACCATGCATGAATATAAAGAACATGTCTTGCAGTGGAGACCAAACTCCAACCCACAATTTGGATCCAGTAACCGTGACATTAGCAAAGCAAATTGGGGATGGAGCTGGATTGATCGATGGATTGCAGCTCAACCTTGGGAAAGCCAAGTTGTACCACTGCAGCCAAGTCCAAAGAAATCTCTTGGTTGCCAGCCAAGCAAGAATGATAGAAACAAGATTTCTCCAAAAAGCAAAGCACCAGTTTCATGCAGTTTGACTTCTCCAAATGGCAAGACTGCCACAAAAGCCCAAAAATTGACCTATGCGCCGGCAGATAAGTTAGCCGCTAAAAAAGTGAACAATAAAGAAAAAGAGGTGAAAACTAAGAGAGAGAAGGAAGTATCTTAATAGATGGATACTATAAATGAACTATACACATTTGATGAGATTGTCGAATACAATTCAGTTATGCAGCAGAAGAGAAGAGGGAAATAGATGCATGTTGAATTGTTGATCATGAGTTCTTGGCTTTTCTTTTCACATGGTGGTGCAACTGTGAAATTTTCATCAACATAAAAACTGAAAAAGAAGACAAATGCTTTCCAGTTGACCTGGATGCATGTTTTTACTGTAATGTATATTTGTAAAAACAAAAATAAGTCATCAACCGATTATTACGTAAACAGAAATTGATTATGCATGCTTGTGAAGTTATGGAGGTTGATGGTGCAGTACCAGCTCTAATTTAAGAAGTTATCTGCCATCTATGTTTGTTCCAATTCAGCCTCAATGGTTGTTGGTGGTTATTTATGTATTGGATGATTTCTTGTTCATGAAAGTTCAATGCTTGTGTTGTATTGCGGTATTGGACAATATTTGAGCTTCTTTTTCTTTCTTAATGTCGTTCAGTGAGATTTAATCTCTCTTCGCCAAATGTGCTCTTGGAATTTTCTTTGTTGGAGAATTTTTGTCCAAACATTACTGTCAGTTGTTTTTTGTTTGCGTTTATAGTACGAGGGATTTCTGATTCTGCCAGCTGCTTTGTTGGACAGACTGATATAAATCCATAATTGTATATCTATGGTGGTTCTGCTTTCAAATAATTATGCTTCTGCTGCCCTGAATTGAAGCCCTTTTAAGCTTCTGACACTGTAAAAATTTCAGTATTATTTATTCTTTCTACCTACAATTTTAGGTCGCGTTAATGCATATCTTCTCAAATCTCATTTGCAGATACGTAATTCTTGGACAGAAACTTTAGATATGAGAAATTTTTTTTTTTTAAGAGATTGATTATATACTCATTTCAGGCATTCATGATGCGGCACAACAAAATAGCTCACACTCTTTATCGCAAACAAAAAGGTAGTTTTCTATAGAGCTATAGAGTTAACGAGGGCTCTATAAACATGTAAGCACTGAGGCAAATCACTTTTCCTTCAAATCGAGTCATGCCATGTAAGCAAATTTGCTTTGTGAACGGAACTTGTGTGGGCTCTATAGAAAATTTCAAGAAAAAGGTGATGGGTTGGTGGAAATGTAAAGTTAGCAAAGACCGTATAGACTTCATTACCGTTGCATTTAACTTCATCGTCCTCTCCAAGCATGGATTTTATGTGACTTGGCCACATTCATTAGCATCAAGTAAACTTCTATGTATATATTTAATTATACAATTGCTACTTCACATCCAATTGAAATAGTAAGCCAAGAAGAAATAGCATAATAATAATAATATTGCAAAATGGAAAAGAAATTGAAAGAGAAAAGGTTTGACCTTTTGTAACCCTTTAAACTTGTATTTCTCTATTAGTGATATCCATCATTCTCCGCCTCACATTTTGTATAAAAATCGTCTTCTAAATTGTGAAAGCATTTTCAGAAAGTCATTCAACTAGGCATCTTTTGAGTAGTTTAAGAATTGGTAGACTTTTCAAAAGCCACAGTAATTAATAGAGTCGACTCTAGTGATGTATACTTTGCCATTTGTGACTTTTATTTCGATTAGTAATTTATGCTACAACTTCCATCATGTATAGCTAAGTGGCTGTAAAAAAAAAAAAAAATATATATATATATATATTAATTGCAGTTGGCTAATTTGTTCTCAATATTGTCTTGAATGCAAACAATAAATTGCATTTCTTTTCCAAATTGCTAATAAATTTGGCCTTTTCCATTCTTCACGTGGGATCCAATTCCTTCTTGATATCCTAAATAAAGGAAAGAAAAGAAGGAAAGAAATTATTGGACAACTCATCAACCAAATAAAGCCGTATATAATTAAACATATTTGGGAGATGAGCCCTAGGGTTTCTAATTTACCGTCAAACTTGAAAATCAGGCTCATGAGTTGTTTTGCTAAATGTAAGTTATACTTTCTTTATTCTTGGCTTCTGTTTCTTCAAAAGTACCAGATGCATGTAGCTTTTCCTTTTTGTTTTGCATTTGATGTGTGAAAATCCATTCCTTCTTTTAATGTCCATTACATTTTTTAACTCTTTTTTAAGCAAAAGTACTTGTGATTGTTTCGGGTTGCCCGTAATTGCCTGCTTAATTAGGACATGCTCCTCACATATTTTTGTAGCGTCTAAAAGTTTTGAACTTGTAACTTCTAGAAATAAGAACTTGAATTTAGAGTCTAAACTTTAAAGGATAGTATAGATAAATAATGACGCACTAGATGGATCTCAAGCTAAATTAATGAATGAAACTAAAAAAGGATCGAAAAATCATGACAAATGTTGGTGATCGTTATATGTCTAGGTGCATGTATTGACTTTTAATTAGGCTACTACCATTAACGTCAAGTAATATCCAATTCGACCCTATAATACCATTACGTGTGTTTTAGGGTAGCTACCATTAAATATATTGAGTCATGTCAATATCAACCATAGAGATTTACCGTAGGAGAAAGAAAAAAGTAGAGAATTTCTCATCATGGTAATTAAGTTGAAAATTCTATAGCTAATTAAAGAGCTAAACTCACCTAACACATTAAAATTTTTAAGATCACCAACACACATTTCATTTAGGAAGGTGGCATACGCATAGTAGTATTAGTAGTTCAACTAAGGCATAGTTGAGACACGAATCATGTACACTATCATTTTAACAGTATTCTAAAAGACATGTCTAAGTTGAAGGTGCGCGCTCCTACATTCCATATGGTTGCTACTACATTTCCTTGTGCTCTAAAATTCATTACCATTTTATTAATCAGAACTGACAACTATTAAATGTGTGCCTTTAAGAAAAAGAAGTGCAACTTTAAAACAGCAAACACCAGATTCTTGATTTTTTACCCATTAAAAAGTGTCGCATATTATTATCTCTGAGCTGAGTACTATATAAAAGCAAAAGGACTGAATCATGACACCTCGCATGCCCTTCTTGCAGCAGATAATATAACCATAAAGTAAAATCTGATAAGAGTTTAATTATATACACCATACAGATTACCAGAAAAATATCATACAATACAATGAGATTAATCATCATGCATTATGTTGCGTACTGTCTGAAAATTCTTGCTTTCTTTTAATTTGATGAAATCATGAAACTGCTGCAATTTCATTAATGCAACCCACGAAGCATTCCTCCTGAAAAATAGCCGAAGGGGAACAGTAAAAACCAAATATACGAAGAAATTAATTAATTAATTAAGCAAATCTTAATGTAGAAAAGTAGTAGTACTCAAAGAAGGTTGCTTGCTGGAAAATGGGATTTTGTCCTCCATTAATTCTTGAAATTCTTGAGCAAATGGACTGTAAACTGGAGGAAAATTGATTATGCTGGACTGAAGGGGTTCCCTTTGAGAAAAGATCTCATCTTGGCCTAAATCAGGCACTGAATTTGCAGTGTTGAGAATCCTCTGGAGTCTAGACATTTCCATGTAATTTGTATCCAAACGTGAAGGATTCAAGGAAGAAACGATTTCTGCTTGCTGATAAGTTGTCGGATAAAGATTCGGGTCAAACTCGCTGTTAGTGTGTGTCTGGAACTCAGTAGAAGGAGGTGGTGTAGCACCATCTTCCATTGAAAAGAAACTGAAACTGCAAATATCTTCATGACTTTCTTGTTGGACATCTTGTTGATTTGTACTACCAGTGCCCCTTGAGGACTTGTCTTGAACATTTGATGATCTCATCAATGGGGGATCATCCAGAGCATCAATAGCAGCTTTTGCTTCCCTGAGGAGCCAATCAATGGCTTTACTTGGCCGGTCGTAACCAAGCCTGTCTTGCACATCATAGAACTGAATTGCAGTATTAGGCGAAAGTCGAACTCTCCGGTCCCTCGGCCCCCTTGCCGTGCAAACTTTACTGTGCCGATCTTTCCCTCCGGCAGATCGAATAATCCGGCCACCATGAACTTCAATAATCTCTCCCTTCGCTTTCTTCACCTTCAGCTTAGAGGGAGCCTGGTTGAAGCTAAACACCTCCTGCATTATCTATTCACTTCTTAAACAAGAGACTTCAAGATTTCATTTGGGAACAGAGATCTATCTTTTCAGAGCATCTTCAAACTAGATAACAAATGCAGGAGGTACAGAAAAAGAAAGGGCATTCCCAGGTAAGATTTACCAGAAGAAAACCATAGATTGACCATTGAGGAATAGTAGTACCGGCAGAGGTGCATGCATGTTTTAACACTTTACTGCAAATCTAAACAGCACTGCATTTGGGAGAGAGAGTGAACAATGAAGAAGAGAGGAAGACTTGAGGAGGAAAAGGTGCCCACCTCCCATTTGGTACATTCATATTTCACTATCTGGGCAGATCACTTTTTTCCAGAGTACAAATGTTTGTTTTTACAGTAACTTTAACATGATAATTGAAACAGAGGTTGCCGATGTGTGCACCAGTATCAATTATAACTTCCCAGTGTGATAGCAATGGATCAGGATCAGGTGAAACTCAAGAAAGTGACCTCTATAATGGTGAGTGCGTGCAGGGGCTTGGGGAGGGGTGGGGGGTAATTATAAAAGGGTTGGGATGGAAGGTGATACAAAATGATGGAACAACACGCAATCATGTGCATGCTATTTGATTTTCATGGGATCTTTTCTCCGTTATCACCATCGATAGTTTTGTATAAGACGGTTACAGTGCATAGATAGCAAAAACCTCTAATGAGGATGTCAAATAGTTTGATTTCCCAGATAATGTACGATCTTGAAATAATCTCACCTCATTGAATAAAATGAAATGGATCACCAATTCTAGATGACTTCTAGTTAAAGAATGGTAGCATTAGAAAGGACTATATGATTTTTCAACTAAAGATTCTCTCATAGGCCAACAAAACTACTTGAATGAACACATAAATGCTATGCATATATGAGTTGTGAACTTACCGTCTGTTATTCTATTTGAGATCTACTCTACCTATGAAAACTCTTTTAAGGAGGAAAAACACTTTAAAAAAGAATTGTGTTACTTGAACAAAACAAGATATAAAAATATAAACAAAACTGACATATAGCATCATCCTGTTTTTCAACACATCATATCACATTTTCACCAATAGTTATCACATGGCCACATCTCTATTTTCACCAATATGTTTACTCGTAGTGGCCCATCTATACTCTCTTTTCTTTTTTATATACTAGTTTTTATACGTACAATGCTCTGTTTTACTTTTTGCATAAAATCGTGTGATTTTTATTAGCGTTAAGGTTGTAAATAAGTAAATGAGTAATTTTGGAAAGATTCAGTCTATCAGGTAATAGCAATTAATGTTATTGGTAAAGTCGAACTCGACATGTAAATAGTAAAAGATAACATATTCTAAAAAAGTAGGTGAAATCGAGGAAAAATAATAGATTTTATTATACAATATTTGAAGATTTGAAGAGCATTATGTAGCAAAAACAGTAAAAGCATGTTGAATTATTTTCCACATCATTCAAAGATACTCAATAAGTAAAATAAAATAATGCCTGGTATAAATATTTGAGAAAGAAAATAAATATATTAGAAATTAAACACAAAAGCTAAAAATATGTCTCATTTTATTAAAAAATAAGTGTTTACAATGTCATTGTCCTGATTAAAGATTTATGGGGGAAAACTCACCGTTATTATACCCACTAATTGTATAATTTTTTAGACATTAAATCATAAGCGAAGAAAGCGAAAAAGAAAAAAAACTACTAAAAATAAGTAAACACATAGATGTATTGCAAACATATGTTTGAAAAATACATAAACATATAGATTAACAAACTGGTTTTGTACATACTTATTTATAAACCTCATCACAAAATAAAACTCCAAAAATTAGAAAGAATGTGAGACCATAAAAATCAAATGTACTTTTAAGTTACTATTACTACTAAGTAAAACAATGCATCAAAGATATCAAAGTACTAAACCAAATAATACTTAATGCTGCTGATAATTTAACAAGCATATATACTAATTGTATGGAACTCTTTTGAATATTTTGATTTTCAGATAGCTAGACGAACTTATTGCAATGTAAATATCAAAGCACTTAGTTCGTACTAACATAAGAAAGATATTGAGATGAGAGTTTCAAATAAGAAAAATCTCAAATATACAATTTAGCAATATAATAATTTCAACTCTTGAATGTAAATATCAAAACACTTAGTTCCTAATAACATACAAGAAGATAAGAAGGATATTCAGATATCGATTTATATTATATTGATGCAAACAAGAAAAATCTCACTATACAATGTGTGGAATTAGCAAGCATTAAAAAAAAAAGAAAAAGAAAAAAAGAGGAGAAGCTTGCAGTGTGCCTTGGCAAGCAAGCGTTTAAATAATATAAAAAAATGTAGAACCTTCTGCCATGAAGCTTAGCAAACTATAAAAAAAAAAAGTTTTATCGAACAGTAAATCAGGCTAATGCCTTTTTATATAATAGTGATAAATATGTGAAATATAATGTAAAGAGAATATAGAGAGAAAGTGAGAGAAGGGGGGGGGGGTTGAATATTTCACCTTCATTTTGATGTTGAGAAGTTGGAAATGAGATCTACAAGAAGCATAGAAAATAACTTGGTGAGGGGACTCGATTCAACTTGCTTGTTAAAAATCACAAGATAAGGAAATGAGAAGCTTAGAACCAAAATAGATACTTTGCTTGCATACATCAACTTGTATCAATAATTACTGGCCTGCTCACAGGATTATATTAGTATTGTACATATTAATATATGTATCAATTGTAGGCAAATTATCGAATTGTATCGACTTGTTGTTTTCTCAAACTACAATAGAAGAATTTTTTTTCCTATCTAACACATAAAATGTATGTACTCTTTTATAAGAATATGTTATTTTCTCTTGCTTATATTTGTTAAAATTTCCCTATTCATAGAAGTTTTCCATACAAGTATTATATGTTTTCACTGGTCTATAATGAGGCGATATTGAAATTTTTTCATTTGTGTCCCAAAATGGCCAACGTGCCAATTATGTTCCCTTTCAATTAGTGATGGCAATAGGGCGACCCACCCTGACAACATTTTCCGCCCCACCCCCTGCCACCGCCCTTGCTATTTTGGGTTGGGTTGCGGGGCGGTTCGGGGCAGCAAACTGCCCCGTTTAATTTTATTTTTTTTTTTGATATTTGGTAGTAAATTTTAGGGTTTCTAAGCTACATGAAATTAACAATCACCCTCAAAAAATTGTTTTAATGAAATTTGGAGTTTTATAATTGATTTTTTCTTTTCTTTTTCTTTTTTTTTTAAACACACTAAATGGATCATGGCACCCCCTACTTGTGGCAGGGCAGTGGATCAAGCCCCGATTTGTCCCGCCAACCCACCGGGGGGGACATTTTTTTCCCCGTTCGGTTCGAGGCATCGTGGGTTAGCGGCCGGGTCGGGGTAAATTGTCATCCCTGCTTTCAATGGGTTGGCACTTGTTCTTGAGTAGAACAAATTATAAATGGGAAAATTAGCTTGGACAGGATATTATACAATTTGCAATCTCATTTTTCAGGTGCATTTTAGAAAAATTTAAAGGTTAATTGACACTAGCTAATAATCTTAACATTTTGCTTCATAATGCAATATAGCTCAAACTTTTTAAATTTCGCAATTGTATCCTCAAATCTTACTTTTTTTTTGTTTAATTTAACCTCTTAACAATTAAAAAGATTATAATACCCTCAAATTCAAAATTAAACTAAAAACTAGTAAATGGGAAATAAATAAAAAACAAAAACCATATTCTGGTGGGTTAGCCCAAAAAAAAAAAAACGAGACCCGTATAGTCTAATGACATCCGTAATATTCAAAAAGCCAAAAAAAAAAAGAAAAAATAAAATAAAATGGTTGCCAAACATTCATGAGTTTGTGTATTTCTTATATACTAATGTTAATAAGAATTTGAGAATATTATTGGTTCTTTTTTAAAGTTAAAAAAGTTATATTATGTCAATGTGAAATTTGAGATACTATCATCAAATTTAAATGGCCGGAACTTTCTTTTCTTTTCTTTTCTTTTTTTTTTTTTAAAATTTAAAGCAGAATCACTAATGCATTGTAGCAACACAAGTGTATATAGAGGTATGTCTTATTGAAGTACAATACAAATAAATCGCCAAATATGAACACTATACAAGAGGCTACAAACTACAATAAAATAGAATAATGTTATTTATTTAGCAAGTCCGGCTATAGAAACAAAGTCGGGTTCTATATGGAGCACAGTCTCTAATGAGATGCTAACACCTCAGTTAGCTTAGGTGAGATGTCAGTATCTCATTAGAAACTGGGCTCCAAAAAAAACCAGCCCTGGTTTCTTAGAACTGGTCATTTCTTTTGACTGGAGATTAGTCTCCAATCTAATTGTTATCTCTTTATTGGTATTTGAATAAATAAAGACCTTTATGTATTTATGCATATCTACTTATTTTCCATTATAGTAATGTCAAATAGACTGGAGACCGATCTCCAATTTAAATAAATAGCATCACTCCATAAAATAAGAAGAACCCAGCCCTGGGAATGCCTCATTGGGAAACTTAAATTGCTAGAGTTACATTATGCAATACGGCAAAACTTAAGGTTAAACTGCCCCAATTAACCAAATTTAAAAGTTCCTATTTTACTCTAAACTAAAAACGGTCGCTGCACATACGAGTTTGAAGACATAATGCAGCCAGACATCTTGTGTTTGATCATTTTTGGATAACAAACCCTTCACACGTTTTTGCACTTAAACCTAAGAATTTTCAATTGGATTCTGTTGTTTATGGCTCTTTATTCATATTCTAGAGCACCGTTCAACTGCTTACTAGATCGTTTTCAATAATAACCGCTAGATTGCAATTTGTGATCTCACCATTTTGACAATTCTCCCGTTTACTTTTATTATTACTAAAATAATGTTGTATGCACATTAAATAGAAATCAATGGATCCCAAACTGATTCATAACAAGAGGAGGCGCAAATGATGTCTAACCTAGACTTGCTGCACAAATGGTCTATAACCTTCAATTTAATAGATGGAAATAATGATTTCCAATGATTTATGACTTTATTAAGTGATTTATAATTTCATTGTTAATGAGGTCAAAACATATTTTGTAACCTCCCTTAAAGAGCAAGATTATTGTTAGGAAAAAAATCTAGGGGTAAAAAAAACGTATTTTCAAATAATGTATAGAGAAGACACAGACAAGTGTCAATTTTTTTAAAAGGACAAGTGACAAATTTTGATTGGTTTGAACACGGATTTGTGGGTCAAGATAGTGTGTGGAAATAGGTAAATTTAGCCGCCCCCAACCTTTACCCATTTTCCCCTCAATATAACATTATTCACGCCTCTTCTCCCAACATTATTTGGCTTTGTGGGGATGGAAAATCTTTTTCCACCCTACATTAAATATGCTCGTAAATCTTTAATTTTGAAAAAGCTTCTATGATTTTGGATCATTTGCCCTGAAGGCACTGCTCCCTTGGGAAATTTCCAAAACTCTGGTGTGGGTTTGGCTGGAAAACCAACCAAATTAACCGAAGCCCACTCCTAAATAGAATCACAGACGAAATGTGAAGAAGAAAACAGGGGGTATTTTAGCAAAAATTTAAAGGTTAAAAGTTAATAATAATTCAAGGTTGAAAAATGTCCAATACATTTAACAACGAAAAGGGGGGAAAAATCAATCTTCACACTCTTCTTTCTTTCCAATCTTGTTCTCAGATTCCACAGTATAATGATGCACTAATTAATTAATAATTAATTAATTATTAGTATATTTTTATGGAGCCATCCCTCGGCATAGATAGATCCCTGTTCGGAATTGGATGGCCACCCCTAACTAGTCCCTAACACCGTCAAGATACATAGCCAAAGTTAGATTAACATTAATTTTAGTCCGAATGATCCCGCTACTCAGAAGAATCTTTATATCCTCTCTAGCTCTTTCATCAGCTCAACTATCATCTCCAATCTCAAATTCTTTGTCAAGATTGGCCTTCATGGACACTTCTGTTCCCAACATTGTTGGGGCTTCAGAAAAGCTCATAGCTTTAGGTCAACAATTGAGTCAATACAAGCCACCTCCAACACTATCTGATGATGATGAAGAGGAACAGAAAATGGAGGAACGTGCAGGGAAATTGGTTTCCCAATTAGGTTTTGCAGAATCTGTAACCCCAGTGGCTCAACAACCTCCTCAGAGGTTTAGACCTAAGAGAGCTGCAGTCCTGATTTGCCTCTTTGAAGGGGATTCTGGAGAGTTTAGAGTTATTCTCACTAAGAGATCGTCAAAACTTTCCACCCATTCTGGTTAGGTTTATTTATAGTTTTAGTTCATAAAATGCGTAGCTTTATGTGGGTTTGATTTTATAGTTTGTGTACTTTGGCTGATTAATTATGATAACTATCTTGTTTATGTATATTGGTATTTTGGACAATTGGGTTTCCGCGTTTGGTCAATTTAATATTTTTGGTGATCATGATTATTAGAAGTGTGTTTAGGCGATTACCATTCTGGATTCGGATCTGTTCAGTGTAAAACTTGATGTTCATAAATACACCCTGGACTCTATGCATTGTCTTGCCTTGCGCTTTGTCATGCATTTATCTGCTTAAGCACACCTAGGCTCAATGCTTTGTCTCGATGCTTTTGCATGGCATGCGCTTTTTAGAACCTTGGGGTCTAGAGATGGAGGAGTCCAAGATGGCTGCAAATTGTAGTTGGTTCAAAAAGTGTTTCTCTTCTTGGCAGTTGGTCTTATCCTATAGTTGGCAATTGTTTTTGTTCCAAATCTTAGGATAGATTTCTAAGCTTACAAGAACCTGATGCATTTTCTTTACATTGATATATTGTTTGGGATATTGGTTTATGTATGATGTGCTTATATAAGAGATCCATATTGTTCATCATCACAACTTGTATTCACTTCACTTAATTTATGATAAATTTTTACACTCAAACAGGCTCTCCCTGTATTTTAACAAATGTATGTGTGTCTACACACACACACACACTTCTTAATACAGGTGAAGTCTCATTGCCCCGGGGTAAGGCAGAGGACACAGACTCCAGTGATGCAGAGACAGCAACAAGGGAAGCAAATGAAGAAATCGGACTGGATCCTTCACTTGTAAATGTTGTCACTTGCCTTGAACCATTCTTGTCAAAGGTATATTGATCTCTCTTTGCATATAACCTGAATTTTGACTGTTGAGCTGATTTGAAGTCTGAGTGATGATGTTTCTTGGGATTTGGGAACAGATTCTTTTACCATGTTTAAGAAAGCGTTTTCTGGTTGAAATTCTGGATAAGTTTACTTATATTCCAATTGAAAAGTGAAGAGGTTTCTTCACAACTGAACCTGCCATGCATTGGTCTCTTCGAGGAACTCTTACTTGACTATGAAGTATTTTGCCAAACCTGAAATGTTGTTCTGTATAAGATACAGTAAGCAATGTAATCCTTTTAGAAGTTACACATACAAGAATCAAACCATGGCTATCCTTTTTGCTTGTTCTCTCAGTTGGATAGGTAATCATTAAGTTGGTTTATACTAGTAAAGTTCTTGTGCTTTGTGAATATGATGGTTATCGTGCCGCGAATTGCCAATCCCTGACTCCAACTAAAGGAGGGGGCAAAAAAAGAAAGGAAAAAGAGAGGATATCTGCTCCTAATAGAGAATGACTATTTTTGCAGTCTGCAGATGACATGCGTGACAGAGATTTTGTTCTGTGTTGGTATGCCTTATGGCATGATGTTTATATTATGGAGTAACAATTACATGTAAATAATTTTTTCAGCATCTCCTTAGAGTAATTCCTGTTATTGGCATACTAACCAACAAGGAGGACTTCAATCCTTCTCTCAATGCTGCTGAAGTAGAAGCTGTATTTGACGCTCCCTTGGAAATGTTTCTCAAGGTAATAACTTTACATTTCTATAGTAGTATTCCTTTTACTTAAGATATTGGTATATATCATATATCTGGAATGTTCTCAATATAAACATGAGACTTCTTATCCAGGATGAACATCGAAGGTCAGAAGAAAGAGAATGGATGGGCGACAAGTATCTGATCCATTTCTTTGACCATGAAATTAATGGGCAAAAGTATCTGATATGGGGTTTAACTGCCGGAATTTTGATTAGGGGCAGCATCAATTGTGTATCAGAAGCCTCCTGCTTTCCTAGAGCAAAATCCAAAATTCAAGGTTCCTAGAATAGTGCAGAAAGATACTATAATGCCTTAATTTGGACAAAAACTCTCTCATAGTCTCTGTTCTTAGCTCCAAAATGCAAGATACTTGTCCTTGGGTATATGCTAGTTATAAATTTCCCGGTAGATAATTTTATTTCGCTAAAGATACCAAACTCAAATTCTTTAAGATCTTCCAGGTTAGGCATCTCAAATCTTCTGCTAACCATTTCCAACAAAGATGTGTATTTCGAATGCTTCACATGACCTTGCAAAATAATTTTAGAAGCTTACTTCTTGGACCCCTCCTTACATCAGATGACACAGTTTTTTTCTGTGTGCTCTTTGTATCAGTATCTCTCAGCTATTATTTTTCTTCGTCTGTTTCAAGCTCAAACATTACCCTTCTTATGCAGTTTCATGGACCTAATAAATTTCACTCCAAGGTCTGAGAAAGTTGCTTGAACTACTAGTTGGACTGTGATTTAACAGTTGAAGTGAGAGAATATCGTTTCAGCAAGGAAAGAACAGAAGGTGTCTTTGCTTCTGTCTCAAGTGAATTGAAATTAACATGTCAGACGAGGGCTGCAGCTGAGGTCGATCTTATTGATTATGTTCTGGATGTGTTGCCTCTTGTGTTATTGTCACTAAAGAAAAGTTGTATACTTATATTGTAGAAACGGTGGATTGTAAACATTCTCTTTGAACATAGATTAACATGTTTATTTTGTTGGAAGAGGGGAAAAACTGAGGTTGAACATAATTGAGCTAATTCCAATGCCAAACAAATTGAACATAATAAAATAGACCTAAGGAGAATGGATAGAGGAAAAATGCTAGAAGGCAAGTCTGTAGGGGATAACTGGTATGCCAGAAGGCCAGAATCCCAACCATGAGACAGGTACCGTCACCGTTAGCTCTTCTGCTGAATAATTCCATGTCAAATCCTTTGCTGATACAATTGCTAACAGTGTTGTCAAACCTGAAATATTGTTCATTACAACTCCGTTGTAAATCTGCAGATCAAATCAAACAATTAATTCCTTTTGAACGTTCTACGTTGTTGCATGTGCAAGAGAAGACAGACGAGACCTACCTCAGAAAACGTTAAAGAAGCAGTCGTTTCTACTTTCATTCTTATAACTGGCCGAAAAGATTGCTGCACGTGCAGCTCGTGCATTCATATCTAATGGCTTCATATCTAATGAAAGATGGAGCGTTCATTAAGTATGATAACTGTAAGATACTAGCCATGAGAGGTCCTCCATGCTATGTAGAGACATGTAGATTTTATAACAGTCCATGCTAATGAATCTCCATACACAACTTTTCTCCACAGAATCCGTAAATTAAGGGAGACAGAAAAAATGGGTACTAATTAGCATTTAGCGATTTTCCTGTAAATAGTCAGAATGTTCTTCCATTACCTTGTTAAGCCGTTCCTTCAATCCATTGACAAATTCTGGTTCATCAATTTTGCTGTTACCATCTTTATCGAAATGATTGAAAATCTCATTTCACCGTGTCCTCGTAATTCATTTGAAAGTTTTCGAACTTGACTTCATGGATTAGTAGCTCTAACTCAGTTTTTGATATCTCGTTGTCATTCCCCAAATCAAGTTTCTTGAATGAACTGCCAGGAAAAAGACTCATTGAGGAAAGAAAGTAAATCAAAAAGATAAAAGTAACTTTTGAAGATCTTTACTTCTTGATTCCTTCAGTGTTCAGGTTTCCATCATCTGTGACAACTAATTGTGCTTTACGTACTTGGGTTTCCGCATGTTTTGCAATTTTTGACATTATCATATCAATCTCCTTCGGATCATCTTCTTTGTATTGATTGAAGAACTGAAAAATCATTAAGAAGGAAAAATCAGAAACTGTTGCTTGCATTAGCATCAGTAAACATGCATCTATATAGAATAGGTTACTCGCCTCTTGAATAATATTTTTCCAAGAGTTATCCTTTTTATTGGCTTCATTTATCCATTCTGTGCAACCACGAATGAATTCTTGATAATCAATCTTCCCGTCTCTGTTAAATTCGAATACTTTCATTACTTCGGAAACTGCAAATTTTGCTTCCGGGTCTTGATCACTTTGACCATCAACTTTTCCAATTCACTCTTTGTTATTCATTTGTCTTCATCTTTATCTGCTTCAGCAAATAAACCGCAAAATCAATTATATGGTGAGATTCTTCATTAGACAGATGCACACCAATCTACATATCTTTTTTCCCCTTTCTTGAAGGTACTTTATCATGACACCAATGTTCGGCTTCCCTTGTTCATCAATGATGCCTCCGTGCCGTTCCATATGCTTCAAAATGCTCAATCGCAGAATCTGATACTTGGAGCACCTTAAGCTTCTTTCCTGAATCAAAGGATTCATAATCTGGAAACAATAGCAGAGGAATGTTTTTTTAGTTAAAATATTCGTGGCAACTATTAAATCCTCTGATTTATAAAAGCTAGCTGATAGCCAAAATATAGCAGTAGCAATGCGCATGAAACCACGAGCGCGATCAAAATGACTGTGTTTTCCGCTGGAGGTGTTGAAGACATCAACTAGTTGAACTACAAGGTACGGTATCAAAGAGACGAGCATTATTCCGGCTGGATAACTAGTTTCTTGATCGTTCTGAACATACGTATCTGCAGCTAAAGAAAGAATTACCAGTTTTTGTATACACTTGGAAAGATCAAATGATTCAGTGGAATCGGAGAAACTTTCAGGTCAACAAGCTTTTCTTTTACTTTCAAACAGAAAGAAGTTGGGGATTCCCTATGCTCAGGCAGCGATTCCTGGGGCAACTTTCTCCGGCTGAAAATTAGACATCTACCCCGTTGCAATGTAAGATTAAAGACAGTGATTCCGATGTAAATTCCCACTAAATAAGTTGTTTATAAATGAGTTGCCAATATGTAAATAACTTTTGCAGCATCTTCTTAAAGTAATTCCTGTCGTTGGCATCCTATCCAACAAGAAGGACTTCAATCCCTCTTCCAAGGCTGCTGAAGTGGAAGCTGTATTTGATTCTCCCCTGGAAATGTTTCTCAAGGTAATAACTGTACATTTCGAAAGTAGTATTCCTTGTACTTGTGATATTGTACATATACATGGAATATTCTCAATATGAAAACGAGACTTTTTGTCCAGGATGAAAATTGAAGAGCAGAAGAAAGAGAGTGGATGGGCGACGAGTATATGATCCATTTCTTTGACTATGAAATTAATGGGCAAAAATACCTGATATGTGGTTTAACTGCCGGGATTTTGATTTGGGCATCATCGATTGTTGAAGGAGTTGCTGTTCCCTTCTGTTTTGACCCTAGAGTTGCTATCACATTTTTCGTTTAACCGGGTGCTGTTTGATTAGGACACGTGTACTTATCCTAGTTGTTGGTTATTTTTGGTGATTAATATAAAAGTATTTTTCCCTTTATTGTCTAGGGTTAACACTCGGGTTAGAAAAGCCGCCTTGTTCGTCATCTTGCCTATCTTGAAAACTAGTCTAGGGTTCTGTTGAGTTTACTCTGTGTAATCTCTTGTTCCCTATGTTGTTCTGTCTCTTGGTGAGAATAGATACGGTTGTAAAGGCCTGTAACCCTCTGAGTTTCAGCCTTAGAATTGAGAGATTCGTATGAGTGGTTTGTAATAGCAACTCCAGTGTTCTTTGCCGCTGTAACTTTTGATTGTTGCCTAGTGGAATCGAGCGTGAATCCCTCTAGGGATTGCTCAACAGTAGTCTGTTCCGGATTCCCCTAAAAAGGATCTGGGATTTTCTTCTAGGCCTTAGGGCCAAAAAGAGTTGGTGTTTTTTATTCTGCTTTACTTCTTTCTTGTGCATTCTCGCTCAAAATCACTACAGTGGTTTCAGAGCGCTTCTGTGAATTGGGTGGAGTGTTCGCGAGATTGAGTAATTCCTGTAGATCGGTGGCTGCTAGATTAGTTCCTGATTTGCGAAGGTTCGTAGATCTTGCGTGGATCCTTGGAGCGCCGTTTTCGCCTGGGTTCTTGCTTCTGTCTTTTGAAGTTCTACAAAAACCCTAGGGTTTCAGCCTGGTACTATCTTTCCAATCTTTTGCGTTTTTCTGTGATATATCTCAGTTTTAAATCGTTTTATTACTTTGAGATCTTCCCTTTTCAAACTTCCTTTGTCTTGGGTCTCCCGTGAGGACCCCTGAATCTGAGAGAGATGGTTGTTTCTCGATTTTAAACTTTTGGTATATCTTGACTGAATTTGTTTCTTGAAATACGCTTTTGTGATTGGATTTATTTGATAGTTCTGTGGTTTGGGTTCATTGTGTATGTTACTGTCTGTTAAGTAACTCATACCTATGATATTTGTTGTCACTGCTCTCTATGGCAACCTCTAAAGTTGAAGTTGAGGTTTGGACTGGCAAAGGGGACTTTAGTCTCTGGCACCAGAAGGTAAAAGCTCTGCTAATGTAGCAGAGATGTGTTGCTGCCATTGACAACTCTTGGCAGGCAGAAATCAGTGCTTATAGAAGGCAAGAACTTGATGAATTAGCCTGAAGTACTGTTTTTCTGTATTTATCTGATGTTGTACTAAGAAAAGTGGGTGAAACCACTACTACTCTTGCTCTATGGAATAAACTTGAAGAACTGTATTTAACTAGAACCATTCATAATAAATGTTTTCTGTTAAGACAATTCTTTGCTTTCAAGTTTGATGCATCTGTGGATCTTGAGTCCAATCTGGATAAATTTAATAAGCTCACTCAAGACTTATCTGATTGTGAAGAAAAAATTTCTGAGGATCAATAGTGTGTTGCCCTTTTAAATACTGTAGGTGATAAATATAAAAAGGTAAGATATGCCCTTGAATATGGTAGGGAAACGTTGACTACTAATGTTATCATCTCTGCTTTGAGGAATAAAGATTTAGAAATGAGGTCTGAAAAGAATAACTCCCAGGGTAAAGTTCTAATCGCTAAATCTTTTAAAGAGGGGAATGCTCCTCAGAATAATCATAAGTCAAAAGGGGAAGGAACACTGATAAGATCGGAAGAGCACACGTCATAAATCAAAATCCAAAAATTCTAAAGGTAAGAACAAGAAGTGCTATTATTGTGGAAAATCTGGGCCTTATATTAAACAGTGTCTTAAAATGGCTAGTGATCTTAAGGATAAAACTAACCTTGAGAAAGACTTCCTTAGAGCCTATAATTTGAAAGAAGATAATAACACTACTGGTGCTGTTTATGTTACATCTGAATGTAATTCTTCTCTCAATGACTGGATTCTGGATGCACCCATCATGTCTGTCCTAATAAAGATTGGTTCTCTGATTTTACACTCAGTGATGGATGTGTGTTGTTGGATAATAATGAATCTTATAATGTCAATGGTGCAGGTAACATTGTTCTTAGGATCAATGAGTCTGTTACTGTCATCTTGGAACATGCTAGATATGTGCCTGCTTTACAAAGAAATTTGAATTCCTTGACTGTTTAGTCTGATCTAGATTTTGATATTAATATGGAAAATGGGAAATGTAAGATTGAAAAAGGGTCTGTTGATATTATAAATATTTTAAAAACCAATGGGCTTTTTCAAAATAAAGTTTATCCCATACTTGGTTCATGTTTCAATTTGACTTCTGTCTCTAACAAAAACTCTCTTCTATGGCACAGAAGATTGGGTCACATTGGTTCTAAATCTCTAGAAATTCTTTTAAAAGAAGCTTTTTTAGATAAAACTGTTTTTCAAGAACCTATCTTTTGTAAGGATTGTATCTTAGGCAAACAAACTAAACTTCCTTTCCCTGAAGGCATTCATAAATCAACTGGTGTACTTCATTATATACATGTTGACTTATGGGGTCCATCTTCTGTTGCTGCAGCTTCTGGTTTTAAGTATTACATGTTGATTGTGGATAATTTTTCTAGGAAAATTTGGGTTTTCTTATTGAAAACAAAAGATGAAACTTTTCAAAACTTTAAGGACTGCAAACTGTTAGTTGAAAGTCAGACCAACAGAAAAATCAAAGTTTTGAAAACTGACAATGGTTTAGAATTTTGTAATATTGCCTTTGATAACTTCTGCAAACAATTTGTTATATTGAGACATAAGACTGTTACATATACACCACAATAAAATGGTACAGCAGAAAGAATGAACAAAACTTTATTAAACAAAGTTAGATGTATGCTTTTAAGTTCTGGCCTTCCAAAATTATTTTGGGAAGAAGCTGTTAAGACGGCTGCTTTCCTCATAAACAGGAGTCCTTTAAGGGCTATTGACTTTAAAACCCCTGAGTATAAATTGTCAGGTTGTCACCCTAAGTACTCTATGTTAAAGGTCTTTGGTTGTACTGCCTATGCACACCAGAACCATGGAAAACTTGAACCTAGAGCAATAAAGTATGTTTTCCTTGGCTATGGAGAAGGAGTAAAAGGGTATAGACTCTGGAATAAAGAGTCTCAACGGTTTGAAGTAATTATAAGTAGAGATGTTGTGTTTAAAGAAGATGTAATGCCTTGTCTTGTCTCTACATGTTCTAGTTATGATGACATTAGACTCAAAGAGTCTGTGTTCTGGAACCTAAATGATCTTATGATCAAAGTGAAACACAAAATGCAAATGCTGACATTCTTGATGAGGTGGAGCCTGGTGATACACCACCTGAGGGTGATGTTGTATGTGAAAATCCATCTTCCGCTGAAAGTCAAACAGAGTCTATATATGAGGTATCTCATTCTGATTATCAACTTACTAGAGATAGGGGTAGAAAAAATGTATGACCCTACGTCAGATATTTTAATGATGACTACACGACGCTCTTCCGATCTCTTCCCTTGATATTTTAAATGATGAACCTGCTACTTATAATGATGCTATAAAATCTATTGATTCTAAAAGATGGATTGCTGCTATGAAAGATGAAATGAACTCCCTTTATAAAAATAAAACTTGGGTTCTTGTCAAAAGGCCTTCTAATCAAAGGATCATAGATTGCAAATGGATTTATAAAATCAAGGAAGGTGAACCTGATACCCATAATAAATGGTTTAAAGCTAGGTTAGTTGCTAAAGGTTTCTCTCAAAAGGAAGGGGTAGATTATAATGAGATTTTTTCACCTGTTGTGAAATATTCTACTATTAGAATCTTGCTTGCTCTTGTTGCTTACTATGATTGGGAACTAGAACAGTTAGATGTTAAAACTGCTTTCCTTAATGGTGAGTTAGATGAAACCATTTATATGCAACAACCTAAGGGTTTTGAAGTTAAAGGTAAAAATGACTTGGTGTATTTACTCAAAAGATCCCTGTATGGTCTCAAGCAAGCTCCTAGATAGTGGTATAGGAGGTTTGAGTCTTATATGTTAAGATTAGACTTTCATAAAAGTAGTTATGATTCTTGCTTGTTTTATGATGGCTCTGGTGGTCCTGACTCTGTTTATCTACTGTTATATATTGATGACATGCTTTTAGCTAGTAAAGATTTAAAGAAAATTACTTCTTTAAAAGACGCTCTTCCGATCTAAAAACTGAATTTGAAATGAAAGAATTAGGACCAGCTAGGAGAATTTTAGGAATGTGTATATCCAGGGATAGAAATCACAATATTCTGTTTCTAAATCAAAGTGATTATATTACTAAAATTCTTGCCAAATTTGCCATGGAAAATTCAAAACCTTGCTCATTACCTCTGGGTCCTCAGTATAAACTATCATCCAATGACTGTCCCAAAACTCAGGATGATGCTGACAGAATGTCCAAAGTACCCTATGTTAATGTGATTGGCTCTGTGATGTTTTTAATGGTCGGTACTAGACCAGATTTGGCATATTCTGTAAGTGTTCTCAGCAAATTTATGGCTAATCCTGGTGAATCCCACTGGGAAGCTCTCAAGGGTATGCTGAGATGTCTAAATGGTACTAGAGATATTGGTCTTCTCTATACAAGGAGTAAAGATGAAATTAGCCTAATAGGTTACTGTGACTCAGACTTTGCTGGTGATCTGGATAAGAGGAGAATCACATCCTCTTATGTTTTTACACTTCGTGGTTCTTTTGTGAGCTGGAAATATCAGCTACAAAAACTGGTTGCTCTGTCCTCTATGGAGGCAGAATACATTGCTGCCTGTGACTCTGTGAAAGAAGGGTTGTGGATAATGGGTTTATTGCATGAGCTAAACTTTGTTAAGGATAGTGTAACTGTTTATTTTGATAGTTAGAGTACTATACATTTGAGCAAAAACCCTATGTTTCATGATAGAACCAAACATGTGGATGTTAAATTTCATTTTATCAGGGATATGATTGAGAAAGGTTTGGTTAAAATTGCTAAAATCCCTACTCTTCTGAATCCATCTGATATGGGGACAAAAGTGGTGTCTCCTACCAGGTTCAAGGACTGTAAAACTTTACTAAAGATATGCACTCTTGAGCAGTGTACATCTTAAGTGGGTTTTTTCTTCCTTTATTTTTGTTTCGATCTGTTTTCTTTTCTAACTTGGTGTTTTTCCTTTGCAGGTACTCTAGAGCAAGATGATCTATAGGGCTGTTTGATTCCATTGCTGGCATAATCATAAAAGAACAGCAAGGTAGAGAGTGAAGGAGTTGCTGTTCCCTTCTGTTTTGACCCTAGAGTTGCTATCACGTTTTTCGTTTAACTAGGTGTTGTTTGATTAGGACATGTGTACTTATCCTGGCCGCTGGTTATTTTTGGTGATTAATATAAAAGGGGTTTTCCCTTTATTGTCTAGGGTTAACACTCGGGGTTAGAAAAGCCGCCTTCTTCGTCATATTGCCTCTTTCGAAAACTAGTCTAGGGTTCTGTTGAGTTTACTCTGTGTAATCTCTTGTTCCCTGTGTTGTTCTGTCTCTTGGTGAGAATAGATATGGTTGTAAAGGCCTGTAACCCTCTGAGTTTCAGCCTTAGAATTGAGAGGTTCATATGAGTGGTTTGTACTGGTAACTCCGGTGTTCTTTGCCGCTGTAACTTTTGATTGTTGCCTAGTGGAATCGAGCGTGAATCCCTCTAGGGATTGCTCAACAGTATTCTGTTCCAGAGTCCCCTAAAAAGGATCTGAGATTTTCTTCCGGCTTTAGGGCCGAAAAGAGTTGGTGTTTTTTATTCTGCTTTACTTCTTTCTTGCGCATTCTCGCTGAAAATCACAACAATTGTGTACCAGAAGCCACCTGCTTTCCTAGAGCAAAATCCAAAATTCAAGGTTCCTAGAATAGTGGTAAAAGATACTATAATGCCTTAATTTGGGCGAAAACTCTCTCTCATAGTCTCTGTTCTTAGCACATGCAAGATACTTGTCCTTGGGTATCTGCTAGTTATAAATTTGCCGGTAGGTCATTTTTATTTAGCCAAGGAAACCAAAATCAAATTCTATAAGACCTTTCAGGTTAGGCATCTCAAATCTTCTACTAACTATTTCCAGCAAAGATGTGCACATGGAATGCTTCACATGACCTTGAAAATAATTTTATAAGCTTACTTCTTGGACCTCACCTTGCATCAGATGACACTGCTTTTTTCCGTGTACTCTGTATTAGTATCTCTCAAGTCGCAAATATTACTTCTTTTCTTCTTGTTTGATTCAAGCTCAAACATTACCCTGCTTATGCAGTTTCACGGACTTCGTAATTTTCACTCCAAGGTTTGAGTAAGCTGCTTGGACTACTAGTTGGATTGTGTTTTAACAGCTTAAGCGAAAGAACATAGTTTCAATAAGGAAAGAACAGAAAGGTGGTCTTGGATGCTGTCTCGAGGGAATTGAAGTTAATATCTCGGATGGGGGCTGCAGCAGAATTCGATCTTGTTGATTATGTATTCTTATAACTCGAGAAAATTTGCATTGTAAAAACAGTGGAATGTAGAAATTCTCTTTGAACATGGAATTAACATGTTTCTTTTGTTGAAAAAAAAAAATGAGTGGAAAAAGTGAGGCTGAATATAGTTGAGCTAATTCCAATACCAAACAAGTTGGCAATACAAAGTGGGCTTCGTCCCAAGGTCCTGACCTACCCAATAGACTATACTAATCGAAAGCATCATGCAGATAGGCTTAAACTTATGTTCCCACTATGGATGGCAAAAGTTCCTATCCCAGATGGCTCTGCTTTGATGTGCACGAGCTTGGCTTAACGCAAGAGCGAGAGTTGGCTTGCAGAAGTTTTGGCCGCCTGGGCTTGCTTCTTCTATGAGTCGACCGTCTTTGAGCTTGTTAGGAGCTCACCATTTTATCTAGAGTAATTATAAACCTTAATAGTTCACTGCTTAATGGAAATTTAGGCATTTTATTTTATGGAAGGATATTATTATAAGACAAAGCTATCAAATAAGGCATTTGGAATTTGGATTGTTTGAGATTTAAAGGGTAAAGCCGGCGACAGAGATGGATAGCGGCCTCCTAGTCAACAATTCTAGCTACGAAAAAGTCCATAATGTATAAAATAGATTGTTGTAAATTTTTCTGTCTTTATTGAATATATATTAAAAGGTATATAAAAAATTAAATACAGGGCTAAATTTGATAATTTAATCTTTATCTTTATTTTTATATATATATAAGTAATTGGGATTCTGAAATCTTTTTCTTGCCTAAACAAGATTTCGAAATCCCTTTTTTATTTGTATTTATTAGGATTTCCACCCGTGCGTTGCACGGAAGTCTAAAATTAATAATGACAAATATCAAAGAAGATTATTATACAATAATTTGATTAAATTATTGTTGTAGCACTTAAAAAATGCCCAAAAAAAAAAAAGCTAATAATAAATAGATTTGATTCAAATGATTTGTTAAAAGCCAAAACATTCAATATTCTTGATTTGAGTTTACCACGCTAAAATCTTATAATCTTTTTTGAATTTTTTTTGCTGCAAATTGTTCTTAAATGTTGGGCACTTGAATTGTTTATATCCGACCCAAAAATTAAAAAAAAAATGCAAAAAAATCCATATTATAACATTTATTATATCTATTTTGTTATGACTTTTTGTAAAAAAATGATGCTAACAGTCAACACCAAAAAAATGTTTATTTTTCCACCGTGTTTCTCCATAGAATTTATGAATATTGTCTTAGTTACGTTTTTGACAAAATTTTATTTAAGATCAATCGTAAAAGTAAAGGATCGTTTTCTTTCTTTCTTTCTTTGTTTCCTTCCTTCTTTCTTTCTTTCTTTCTTTCTTTCTTTCTTCTTTTTACGCTCTGCAATACATAACTCGTGCAAAGATTAGTCAAATATTAAAATTAAAAAAAAAAAAAACCAGAACCTTTCGACCCACATTAAAAAAAAAAAAATCAAACAACAAACCGTCAAAATCGCAACTTATAAGAGCATTCTATATATTGAAAGACTGGCATAGGATTGATGAAATATGACAACTACCTATTTGAACATACTGCGCAAGGTAATGCCGTACAAAAGTAGCAAAAGCTGAATCAATATTGTTGCTTTCAAGGAAGTTCCATAACCCAAAATACTGTAACATGTCCATCCTAAATTCTTCCTTCATCTTCTTTATAAATCTTCAAATTTCTTGTTCATTTCTTCCCAACTTCAAACTTCTTGCAATTGTTCTTCTCAACTTGAGAACAACAGTTTCCAACTCGTTTTCACTCTCTCTATTGTTAATATGCTATAAATTAATATATAAACCAAAACCACATTAGGTTATCCTCTTCAATTAATATACACACACACATATATATAAAACAAAAATCACATTACAACACAAATCAAGAAAACCTGAATCATACAAATCATATAAAATCATATATAAAATCAGTTCTTTGATTTTAAAAAAATACCATAAGAGATTCGGTATGGTTTTTAGGCTTCCTCATGAACTCCATTTTTTTTTTTTTGGGGTTTTTTTGGGGGCGGGGGGTTGGATACCCTACATGTTTATTAAATTCAAAAAGTTAATACATAGAAGGAGGAAATTCAAGGCTAGCTTCCCAACCTCACTACAACCATGTAATACAATTGCTCTCAAACACACTCAAACTAAATAAAACTCTCAAGAACAAACAAAAGAAATAAGCAAACATTACTAACAATACTAAATCACTAACCCACTCTTAAAAATGGCACATGTAATCTATCTAATCTAATCAAACCTTCCAACATTCTATGTTCTTGCATATCCAATATCATGCCTTTCTTTCTAAACTTGTACTCCAGAACTACAACGTAATCTGCTACTTTGTCTC
The DNA here is from genome assembly GCA_963692815.1 of Nyctanthes arbor-tristis. Taxonomy (NCBI): domain Eukaryota; kingdom Viridiplantae; phylum Streptophyta; class Magnoliopsida; order Lamiales; family Oleaceae; genus Nyctanthes; species Nyctanthes arbor-tristis. Next base: position 8,249 of record CAVNYN010288639.1, on the reverse strand, counting down.
CTTTCCCTCAACGTGTGATTGAATTTCATTACCATTTTCTATTTCAACCACTTTATTTTTCCACACGATATGCAATTTTCCCAAGCAAGCATATTTGTCTTTTGAATACAAAATCATATTTCTACCACAATTTCCTCATAGCCTTTATCAAAACATATCCATAAACCAAGCTCAATAATAGCTCAACTCTGCTGCTATGATTGAAAAAATTCTAAATTAATCATAAAAATCAAGTAGAAAACTAATTGTGATACCGAAATTTAGGGATCTTATCAAATCAAACAAAGGATTAAGATGAACAAAAACAAAGCAAAATCATTATCAAGAATGAAATATTGAAGAAATTAAGTATTACTCACACACACTCAAACTTAGCGATGCTTAAGGCCAAAATCTAGCAGATTCTTCAATAATGTTAATAATACAAATAATATTAAAACAAACTTAATAAATAGCATTTCTTATCAAATCTAGACTATTTCACAGTCAAAGATACGTGGAGATTTCTGAAATCCATAAGAAACATAGTAAAACTTTCCATTTACCAAGAGAGTAGTTCAACTTACACAAGTTTGGTGCAATTAAGTCTTCTCACACCGACTGAACATCTATAGCAAACTCTAATGCATTGTGTAATGTAAATTAGACATTGGTCAATTAACTTTATGGAAGGAATACTTGTTGCATACTGATTAAGGACAACAGAGAACCAAACAACTCAATCCTGAAAAGTCGATGACAATTAATTTATTATAGAAAATAGAATTAGAATACCAAAATAACGTTAATAAGATGTTTTACTTGAATACAAGTACAAATATAGTAGGCCAATACTTATTCTTATATAGAGCATATGAATAGTAAAAGCAAAAAAAAAAAAAAAGAAATTGGGTCCTACTGGATTTAGAAATTTGAACCTAGACTTAGAACACAATTAGTAAAATGTTTAAAAGATTAAACACATCAATACACATGACCTACTTATATACGCAAACATGAATAAAAGAAAAAACCCTTTGAAATTGGGGAAAAAAATACAGCTAGGAAGAAATCATACTAAAATAAAATTTTATACCCAACAGAAATTCCATCTTTGTTCTATACTTCAACAAAGTAAAATATTGAAGAGAATCAAGCAAGAAACCCGTAGACATATGCAACTCGATCCCTCCAAAAATTAGGAGAAGCATGCATGATAACGGATTGAACCAAAAGAAAAAAAAGAGAAAAAAAGGTAAAATCTAAATCGGAGAAAATAATATAGCAACAAAGAAATCCTACAAAAAATAAAACTATAAACCCAGCCGAATTTAGTTCCAGCAGAAATAGAGTCATACATGAAGAAAGCTGCAATAATTAAGATATCAATGAAATCAGTACAAATCAGAATAATATAAAATAGATAGGAGATCGAATATCAAACAGGGAAAAAATAATTAAGGAAAAATATAGAAAAAAACAATATCTTCTCACATATCATCCGACTATTCAAAAATTGATTGAACGTTATCCGCTAAAAAATGGATCGGGGTTTTGTGAGAGGAGAGGGTAATCAGTTGGGAATGAGATAAGGGAGAAAATGTAAAGTAGATAATAATTTAAGAATAATAAATAAACTAAATACAGTAATGGTGTGTTTGATTTCCTTAATTTTCTATGGAAAATGCTAGTTTTCTACTTAAATTCTCACTTTTATGCTGTTTGATTTACTTTTTTTTTTCCATGAAAAATATTTTCCCACTGTTGGTCACGTGATTATATTTTCCAAGGAAACAAGAAAAATATTTTCCTTGGGGAGCTTAAATAATTCGTTTTTTAGGGAATTGGAATTCCATATTTCTTAAAATATCGGATTATTTTTAAAAATATTAGATTATTTTTTAACTTATAAAATATAAAAAATTGAAAAACACACACGTGAATTGAGAATTTTTCATTTTCTTTTTCTTTTTTCTTTCTTTGGGGATTTTATGAAACATGACATTTTTTGTCAATATTAACGAATATAAAATCTTATAATCATTTCATAATTTCTAAATAAAGTTAGGGATCTAAATAAATTCAAGCAAGAAGTTGAAGGACCTTGGGTACTATTTTCTCAAATGTCTAGATATTTCTTGGAATTGGACCATTTCATACAGAGAGAGAGAGAGAGAGAGAGAGAGAGAGAGAGAGAGAGAGAGCGAGTCTGGGAGACAAAAACAAAATGTGAGAAACGAACTTTGAAACTAGTCACGAAAATTTTTGAAGTGGATTTTTGATAGGGCTGTGCAAACGGATTTCGGTCTCGGGTTTTTGAAGGACCAAGACCGGACCAAACATCTTCAGTTCGGTCCCGGGCTCGGTCCTAAAAGTGGCAAGCCCAAATAGTTCAGGTCCCGGTTCGGGTTCGGGTAATGAATTCGGTTTTTTCGGGTTTTTTCGGGCTTGTGAAAAAAATTTTCTATAGACTTAATAACGTAAAAACACATATAAACAAATTTTATAATAAACAAATAGAAGAGCTTTATATGCAATAAAAGTATCAACATGCCTCTGTAAGGTAGAAACACTAGACTTACTTGTATTTCTCATTTTTTTTTATTTTAACAAATCTAAAATTATTAAATATTTGAAATATATATCCTAAATTAGAAAATAAATGTAAAAATTATAAATATTATATATACTTTATAATTTTAATAATTTTACAATACAATTTTGATATTTTCAAAAGGCAAAAGATAGATAATTTCTACTTTATTATACATTTATAGGGATTAAATATTACAAAAATGATGTAATTGTCAGAAATAAATAACATTTACAACTTAAAATAAAAGCAAGAAAATCATTTTATATTTTTTACCAACAAGAAAACCACTTAAATAAATAAAAAGATGTATAAGCACAAATTCTCCACGTCTATATATAAATATATTTATATATTATATAATAATAGCATGTAACTTAAATAGAGTCAATAAACATATTCTAAATTTGAACAATTTTCTTTAATATAATCCTTACAATGTTGCAAATTCTAGTAACATTATATATTATCACAATTATTCTTGAGTATTACTTAAAAAATTATATAATAATGATGATTTTTAAAAAAATTTATTGGCTAAAAATTTCAACTTGAACAAGATGTTTAGTGGTATTGCTTTAACTTTTTAATTGTCCGACATTGAAAGTTATGTAAAAAAGCAATATGATTGGAGCTTATAAATAAGATGGACCTCTGTGTAAGCGACTATGTAAATGAAATTTTGTGGACTTTGAGGTAAATTAATAATTGTCTTGGTTCTTTATATTTAGTTTAAAGTTTAAATGATTGTCTCACATTGAAAGTTTTGTAAAATGTCAAATAATCGGGGCTTATAAATAAGATGTGCCTTTTGTGCAAGTGACTATATGAAGGAAATAGTTCTGATTCTTGCCTCTTGAATATTATGAAAAATGAAAATTGAGTTTCAATTTATATATTAAAAAAAAAATTCAACCAATCTTTGACCGGGTTTTCGGGTTTTCAAAAAAACAAAGGGGACCGGACTAGACCGGACTGGCCATTTTGGCCGCAAAGACAAAACCGGGACCGGCCCGTTCGATCCGGTTTCAGTCCAGTTCACCCAGTCCCGGTTTTTGATAGATGGCTTGATATAATGAATCTTAAAGGAGGAAAATCAAGTTAAAGAGGTGAATAACTAATACTTTGATTCCCTTTTTGTATTCATGAATTTTTGACAAGATAAGTATGAATTTTGATTGAAGTCTTTCATGAAATGAACATAGGTTTTGATGCATTAAAAAGAAAGATTGATATATTATATTTGAATAATTAGTTGATGCTCTACCCATTTTGTATTTGTTTTGCTTTATTACCATACTCGAAACCATCTAATGATACCGAGATGAGCGGCAATTAGTATGATATTTGCTTTGTTTGGGATTCCAGTAGGAGTCAACGGGGATTCAAATGTGGATTCACTTAAATGTTCATGAGCATGATTGAATTGATATTGATTGATATGATTCTTGCGTATATTATGAGTAGTAGTTTAACTAGTGATAGGGCCCTTTTGTGCCTTTGAAAGCTTTGTGCATTCAATGGTTTTTTTAAAAATAAATCTTTCAAATGAAAGATGAATCAAAGGGTTTTTTATTCACTGAGTACTTCGTACTCTTTTTTTTTTTTACAATTTATGTAGATGATTGAAGATATGATATTTGAAAAGTAAGGCTAGACATGAGTTGAAGCATACTCGCGAACGGAAGTAGAGTTTTACATATAGTGAAAACTTACATTTGAAGCTACTACGAATGTAATTATGAACTTAATACTTTTGTATTTATAAATATGTCCACTTTCCTATAATATATATTTTCATGCATTATAATATATATGATGAAATGAATAGGTAGTCTTTGTAATGACTTGAAACTTACTTTTTAAGGTAAAAACTTCCTAACGATTTGGCTTTGCTTTGGTAATCAATAAGCCATACTTATTAATATACTTATTGTATTTTTTACATTTTATTGAAAAATCTAGTTTCAATGATTCTTTAAAATTTAACAACTTGCTAATTTAAGTAATTAACTTTATAGAATGTTAACCTTTACAAGACAAAGGCACCTTGTTTATTTTGTACGTCTCGTCCCTGCTATTTGTATAAAAGCTACCGCTATAAATTTCGTTTATTAATATAAGATATTCCTAAATAAATGGGAAATTAGCTGAGGCATAAGAACTGTCCCTAGAAAAAAATCATGCACGATAAAAGCTTGACATTAGTCATCTTTTTTTATTCATCGTGGTTTGATTTCATCTCAAATATAAACATATATTCAACTCGAAATTAGATCTCGCACAGTTTTGACAAATAAAAAAAACCTGGCAAATAAAAAAAAAATTCATGGAAAAAAGTGTGATTTATATATAAAACTTGATAATTTCTATAAAAAAAATAATGACTACCATATGATAAAATTTGGTAAAAAAGATTGTTTTCATAGAAAATAATATCTATCAAATACTGAAAGATGGAAAACAACAATTATTTCAAGGTAGAAAATTAAGCCAATCAAACACGTGTAATTGACATTTCTCATACAAATTTTTTCTAGTGAATTCAATTACGTAGAATTCATTTTCTTTCAATGTATTTTTCACACTTCTAATTATGAGTGTGCGTCGAAACTGACAAACTGGTAAATTGAACTGAGCTAAACCGGTTCAGGCCGGTTCGGTTTAAATTTTGAATAGATCAGGTTGGTCTGCGGTTTCAAGGCGGCTAAACCGAGCAGCTCCAGTTAGGTTCGCGGGTTTGGCTGTACAAACCAGTCTAACCCGATTTGAACCGAACCGGACCAACCTGGTTTGATTAAGCCGGTTTGAACCGAATTAATAAATTTTTTCCCCTCCTTGAAATGTGTTTCAGAAACATCTCCGGCCTTATATTTCAAAATTTCAATTTACTCAAATTTCAAAGTTGAAACCCTAACTTTTTCCTCCTTCCTTACAGATTAGAATTCAGAATCAGACTCAAATTGGTTATGGCAAAGCTACGACTGCGTTGACTACCATTTTGTTTGAAAATGGTTAGATCTGTAGCGCGTGTTTTGAGGTCAGATGCGTGGAAGATCTTTGGTGGTGTATTTTGGGTACTTCAACTATTGTCACAGCCACTAATTTTTGCGCGCCAACTTATGGATTTGCTCTGCTGAGCGCATGAGCCTATGCTGCTGCACCGCGCTGCTGCTGCTGCTCAGCTACAGCACCGACCAACGCGGGCGCCGCTGCTCTTCCACTGACTTCCTATCGCTGTCTCGACAGCCACTGCCACCGCTGACCTTTCTCTATATATATATATATATATATCTCAAACCCTAAGCCAAATATCTTTTACTAATGAAAATGGGCCTATAATTGGGCCAATGAAACAAATAAAACTTGGGCCAGATTTAAGCTTAAAAGAATAATAATAATAATAATAATAATAATGATGATGATGATGAGGTGCAACCCGGAACCCAATCCGACCCAAACCGATACAGCTCGGGTCGAGTTGAACGACCTGACATTTATAATTTGTCAACCCTACTATTAGTCGGGTCGGGCTCGGGTTCGGGCCAAAACAGAGCTACCCGACCCAATGCCCAGGCCTACTTCTAATCAAACAGTACTTAAGAAAAAAATAAAATAAAAAAGAAGATTTAGTACACCAGTGACATCACAAGTAAGGTCATCAGTGAATTTACAATGCCAGATCAGTGGTGGGAAAATATAAAACCAGACAAACTTATATTATTTTTAATATATATATATATTTTTTCCTTTTTCTTTCTATAACCAACATTTTTCTTTTATTTATCTATTTTTTTCCTATTATGATGTAATCACCCATTAATTTTTTCCTACCAAGTAACTATCACAACTTATTTCCTTTTTATTTTTTCATATTTTTTCTATAATTACCCACTAATTTTATTATCTTTTTTTTCTTTTTTTCCTTGATTAACGTTTTATCCTTTTCCTTTTTATTTCTTTTTATTTTAGTTTTTCTTATAACCTCCCACTAATTTTATTATTATTATTTTTTATTTATCATTTTTTTTCTTTTCTCTTATTGCAACATGTTATCAATTAGCATTAACCGCTGTGCATTGACTTAAAATCCATCTAGGAAACTCTGAGAACTGGTTTGTGGGCTAGGTGGGGTGACGTGATTGAAACGGGTCGCAGTGCTCCGGTTAAAGACTGCGACAACTCGTGATTTTGGTTGACCCCCGTAACTCGTCCTGCATCCTAACACAAAGTTTGACAAATTTTTTTTCGGAAAATTCAAAGCCACATAAAGCCTGAATTGATGACCTTTTACTTCTAACATGTCATATAAATTGTCAAACTAAAGTGTTCTATATGTTAAAAATATACATAACAAAAATTTTATAATTTCGATTGTTTATTTCCTGACAAAGTTTTTTTCATTTAAATCTATAAATTAACAATAATTCACCGGTTAAACAGATGACAAGACGACATTATGTTATACTTTGTTACTGATAGGCGAAATCGCAAGTGCACAATATCGTTCAAGCAGTATAGGACTAGACGAGTCCCGAATGTCGATCCCTCTAGGGAAAGTTGTCACCTATTTCACTTGAGTCAATTTCACACCAGTTGAATAAAGAAATTAAAAGTTTGTAAAAGAATAATGGGGTTGTTTAAACTAATAATTAAATGCTCTTTCTATTTTAATCTAGGAAGGAATTCAAATTTATGATTAGAAAATATATAAACAAAGGCGTTGAGACTCACGAGATCCACAATAAACAGGCATTCCAATTATGCAATCTCACTCATGACAATTCACCATCACGTGCTCACAACCAGTTTCACAAGTTTAATTGAAAACCTCTCTCGAACAAATTCAAATCTACCCAACCAAGTAAACCCACTATATCTCTATGTGAATTTTAACCTAGTTGAGTGCATTAATTAACAAGAAACCATGTTTGTGGTCACACAAATCATAAAAGTATATCTCTATCTTCTATCCAATTTATGTTTCCTATTGAAGTGCTAAATTTGTGACTTACCTCTCGGTTTCCTCACGAATTCACTAATGCAATTACAAGTTGATTAGGCTCATAAAAGGGAATTACATATCACAATAGAAAATAAGCACGCAATAACAATTAGAGTCATGAATGTGATTAATACAATTAAAACATGTATATTGCTTCATCGATTGTCTCAACAAGGAAAATTAGTTACGCATAATAAAGGAATTCATAATATAAGCATTCATAGGGTTTGAATACATGACCAGATTCTAGCAAAGAAAAAACGAAGAATAACGAAGAAAACGTTTGCACCAAACGAAGAACTACGTTCTTCAATCTTCACGCGAACCCCGGCTTCAATCTCCAAGCCCTTGCTCCAATCTCCTAGCCCTCAAGAATGAGTTTCTATGATGAATCCCCCCTTTTACCAAAGGGTTTTTGTTCTTTTATAGTTGGGGAGGCCTTAAAACCCTAGAATGTGTCAAAAATGGCTCAAAAACGCGTAAACGGCGTCTCCCGATATAGACCGCGGGTAGGGGCGGTTTGCTTGCCGCGGCCTACCCGCCCCCAATAGAAAAATTGGCTAGGCCGTGGGTAGGGGGCGGTTTGCTTGCCACACCCACCCACGGCCTACTTTCAGCACGTGCGATTCAGTTCCTGATTTGACTTTTTCTTGCGGTAATGGTCCTTTTCAG
>CAVNYN010288638.1:23414-52847 GCA_963692815.1 Nyctanthes arbor-tristis | reverse complement strand
TACCACAATTAACATGTTTTGGTTCTGATTATTTGTTTCATTTGTGATTTAACTTTCCCCCAGTGTTGGCTCTTGATCCTTTTATAGGAGCTATTGCAGCTGGCAACACCGTAGTACTGAAACCGTCTGAAATTTCCCCTGCCACATCCTCTGTGATTGCAAAGCTTCTTGGGGAACATATGGATTCTTCGGCGGTGAAAGTTGTTGAAGGTGGTGTGCCAGAAACAACTGCATTGCTAGAGCAAAAATGGGAAAAAATATTTTATACAGGTACTAACAAATTAAATTCAATCACCCTTGGTTAAGGATTCAACTTCCCTCCCTTATTATCCCCTTTAAGAGATTCAATCACTCGCATATTATTCTCTGATTATTAGTAGATAGTTATCCATGAAATAGACTGGCTTTTTAGGCTTTGATCTTCAAAATTCACCAGTTCAAATGGTTTCCTGATTTTGGATTTTATTTAATGGAGTGATTCTTCAGGGAATGGTAAGGTTGGACGTGTTATATTAGCTGCTGCTGCAAAGCATCTTACTCCTGTGATTTTAGAGCTTGGTGGAAAATCTCCAGTGGTTGTTGATGGGAACGTAAATTTAGAAGTAATGATTTATTTTATTATCCAAATATCCAAATCTTTAGGAGGGCAAAATTTACGTGTTCTGATAACTGTTATTCTGCATTTTAAAGGTTGCAGCGAGAAGGATTGCTGGGGGCAAGTGGGGATCTAACAATGGGCAAACTTGTGTTTCCCCTGATTATGTAATAACCACAAAGGCATTTGCTTCAAAATTGGTAAGCTTTCCCCACTTGATTGAAGATTACCAAAATTTCTCAGATTCATTAAACTTCTGATGTCATTTCTCATCAGGTAGACTCTCTAATATGTGAACTAGAAAAATTCTATGGGAAGGAACCTCTAAAAGAATTTTGAAGATCAAAGCCTAAAAAGCCAGTCTATTTCATGGATAACTATCTACTAATAATCAGAGAATAATATGCGAGTGATTGAATCTCTTAAAGGGGATAATAAGGGAGGGAAGTTGAATCCTTAACCAAGGGTGATTGAATTTAATTTGTTAGTACCTGTATAAAATATTTTTTCCCATTTTTGCTCTAGCAATGCAGTTGTTTCTGGCACACCACCTTCAACAACTTTCACCGCCGAAGAATCCATATGTTCCCCAAGAAGCTTTGCAATCACAGAGGATGTGGCAGGGGAAATTTCAGACGGTTTCAGTACTACGGTGTTGCCAGCTGCAATAGCTCCTATAAAAGGATCAAGAGCCAACACTGGGGGAAAGTTAAATCACAAATGAAACAAATAATCAGAACCAAAACATGTTAATTGTGGTAAAAAAAACACACACGCGGGCTCGCGAGGAGCTAAAGAAACAGGACTAGACATACAAAATGGAGAGTTCCAAGTTGATATGACCAATATTACGCCCAAGGGTTCTGAGACTATTGAAGCTGATGAGGGAAAAGTGGTTGATGAAGTTTTAGCCTGCAACAAACAAAAAATTAGGATCACATTAACATCTTATTTCACCTGTTATCAATTATCTTGTAATCTATTAAAAATGTACTTTTTCCGGTGTCATCCATCGTCGCAATTCCTTCAATGCCAACTTGCACGATGTCTTGACAGACGAAATCTACATAGTATAATAACACTAGTCAGACACCAAGAATCAAAAGACAAAAACAAGATGAGAATATTCAACAACAGTAGTAATAAGCAAGCAATCTTAGTAATACAGGAAGATGAGAATAAATCATGTGACCTCGTGGATAAAGGCTTCAAATTCTGGTTTATTAAGGTCAGAACGGAGAGCATCAACAATCTCTTTCTCATGTCCATCGATTATCTTCAGCAGGGCCTTCAACTGGGACACCCGCCACTCATAGCTTTTTGTCTTGCCAGTCGCATAGGTTGCTCTGAGCTCCGCCACCATCTCCGCCGCGTCCAACGCCATTACTATAAAGAAGAAATCTTTAAAACCCCACTTCCAAATAATCAAAATTTCTACTCTCTATGTACAATTTGAATGGAGGAGGGTTTGGCTTTGCGTGTGAGAATGTGTGTAGGATAAGATAAGGCGACTGATGCGTTTCGGCTACTCTGAGTGTCGATCCGGCGGTTATTCGCTTGGTTTGTTGCTGGTAAGTGGCAAGGAAAGATGGCCGGCTGCTTTATATCATGCTTGGCATAATGGTTCACGTTACGTGACAAATCAAAACAACAGTGATTATTTTTGCTTTTGGAGTTCTACTACAAGTTTTGTTAGCCTTTGGTGGTTGGCACTTGATCACTTTTTCTTAATCTTTAGGTCAGGAATTCTGTCTTCGTGTCGGGTTAAGTGTGTCTTTAAATTGTAAAAATACATCGACGGATAAAGTCATATAATCAATATATATAATGTATCCAAACAATTTTGAATGAGGTGTGATTTTAGAAAACATTGAAAAGTATAACTCCAACTGATAAATACTTTGTGATTTGGAGTTTAACAAACTAGACGTCATGAACGGGAATCTTATGCCATGGTTGCACAAACTTTTTTAATTCCCAAAAATCACAATCACATTCCATAATTTATTTTATTTTTTTATTAATAATTTAAAGAATCGTTTTAAAATAAGATATAGAGATGATTATATCAACAGTGGTTGGTGATTATTTCGTCGCAAAATGTTAAGAAGAAAATTATTATAGACAACTAAGACAAGCATTTAAAATATTATAATTTTTGTTTGTTCTAATATATTATATTAAAATAAATTTCATTTAAAATCCGATAATAAACGAAATTAGATATATAAAGATTATTATATCAGCAGTAGCTGGTGATAATGACACAAACATAAATTATTCCGTCGCAAAATGTTAAGAAGAAAATTATAGACAACTAAGACAAGCATTTAAAATATTATAATTTTTGTTTGTTCTAATATATTTTACTCAAACAAATTTCATTTAAAATCCGATAAGAAACGAAATCGATGAAAAACCAAATGCTTGGACAATAACCCGAATTTAGGTCATATTGGTCAAGTGGCCGTCTGAGTTGATACAACAAACGTAACCATTTTCTTATGGGACAGTTGAAACTCCATGGGATCTTCAATTAATTAATTGTTTAGTACAACTATAAGGTATGTTTGGTAAGAATATTCATACGACTTCTACACATTTTTCCTTGTTATTTGATGAAATGAAATGTTTTCGGCATGTTCCTGTCCTAAGATCGCAAGTTAGATTAGACCAATACCATTATACTGCTTTTTTGCAATTTAAGACCGATTACAAGATTCTTTCATTTTTTTTTTTAAGTACAAGTTTGGGATCGTAGGGATGAAAATGATGACTTGAACCCACATCAAATATATCATTAAGGGGTGTTTTTACCACTAAGACACGCCCTCTTGCATGGGGGTTTGTCATGTTGATTAATTTTACGTTGTGGTTTAATAGGACATATATCTATATGCATTTATACCGCTATAATACAAACTTGTAATTAAAAAAAAAAACAAAAAACCGCCCAACCAAATCAAAATTGTTGGTTTTCAAATGGTTAGTCTAGTTTTCCATAAATCTGTCCATGTATTTACGTAGCGCGAATGGAGTAAATCATAGTATGTATCTTTATAATTATTTTTGAAAATGCTAAATACATACATACATAATTGAAAAAAAAGAACAAGATAAATAAATCAACAAATTACACAGATGATGATGATGATGATGATAATAATAATAATAGTGGGCCGGCGTTATACAGTCTTAGTCCAGTCCATTCCGTGCTACGTACGTACAAAGATCCGTAAGAACGTAAATGGGAAAATTAGGCCGAGCACTTCAAATTATTTTTTCTTTTGAAAATTACGGCCATCTTAGTTATCAACTCTAAATGCTGTAAAAATACGGTGTTCCTCTTCTTTGATTGGGCATAAATCATAATTATACACATCTTGTTTGTTTTCGGTGGTGATTCTTTCTTTTGCAAAGGTCACGATGCTATAAATTATTATACATAACACTAAAATTTATATTTATTTAATTTCATGTTACTTTATACAAGTAAAGAAATTGTGAAAGTCAAATGTGTGCAACTATTTAATAAAAAATATCATATATATAGTAATCGATAATTAAAAAATCACGTTGAATTAAAAAGACACACATTGAAATTGAAAAGTCACATTTATATAACAATTTAATAAAAAGGTCACATATATAATAATTGATTAAAAAATCATACTGAAAATTGAAAAGTCACATTTGTATGATTAAAAGTCATTTTTATGCCATTTATATAGCAATCAATAATTAAAAAATCACACTAAATTACAAAGTTGCATATAGAAAAAAATTTGTAAAGTCACACCTATGTAGTTATTTAATAAAAAAGTCATAGATTAATCCATATGCGACTTTTTAAAACAAAAAATTACACAACATGTGATTTTTATGTAAACTGTAAGATTTTAATTTCTATGTGACTTTTTAATTGAAAAAATTACATTTAATATGACTTTTTACAATTAACTATAAGTTACATATGGAGTAAATGTGAAATAATCATTATACAACTTTTTAAAACAAAAAATTACGTGGCACGTGATTTTTGTGTAATATAGAATTTTTAATTTGTATGTGACTTTTTAATGAAAAAGTTACATGTAATGTGACTTTTTAAAACCGACTCTAAGTGACATCTAGTGTAAATGTCAAATAATTATTATGCAACTTTTTAAAATAAAAAGTTACACAACACGAAATTTGTCCTAAAATCTATGATTTTAGTCTATATTTGACTTTTTAATTGAAAATGTTCACATAAAATTGGATTTTTTTTACAACAGCCTTTAAGTCACGTATATAGTAAATATCAAACAATCATTTTGAGACTTTTTAAAACAAAACGTTACATGCCACCCGATTTTTGTGTAAATTTATGATTTTAATCTATATTTGACTTTTTAATTGAAAAGTTATATAGAACGTTACTTTTTATAATCAACTCTAAGTCACTTTGTGGTATATATTAAATAATCACTATACGATTTTTAAAGCAGAAAGTCACACGCCACCCAATTTTTGTGTAAATCTATAATTTTAATTTATATGTGACTTTGTAATAGAAAAAGTTACAGAGAATGTGACTTTTTAAAATTAACTCTTAGTTAAGTGTGTAGTAAATGCTAAATAATTATTATTCAACTTTATTTATGTAGTTAAAAAAATTGTGAAAATTTATGAATAATTATTTTCTTAAAAAAAAAAGAAAAGAAATACTAATAAAATGGGCGACATGGGCCGCATGACTTAGGAAAGGATGAGGATATGTGTTGCAATATATTATCCCGCATTTCCTACTGTTATGGCCGTATCTCAATGAATTTTGCCGTAAATTCAGAAGGTGAATTTCTTTTGACCGCAATTTTCAAACTCAAACGTAACTGTAAGGTATTTTTCTAAATAGCCCTTTCTAACTAGCCCAACGTAAATAGCCCATATACCCAAACACCATGGGTCCACTAGCCCATATACAATACAATACAATTTAGTAGAAGTAATAATCTTTAATTAATTTAATTAAATTTACTTAAAAGCATATTTCAATCCCTACCAATGAAATAAGGCTCGAAAAATGCCAGGTACATTGCCATCTTGCACGGCTGTTATCATTTGCAGTTTCTCCGGCGTGTATGGTGGATACTTCACATCCGCTTCGCCAGCAAAGGTGCGTCGTAAAACAGCCTTCTTATGGCTGAAAGCATCAAAGGAGTATTTCCCATGATATGTTCCCATTCCACTTGCACCTACTCCTCCGAAGGGTAAAGAGTAGACCGTGACCTGTCGGGCAAGGTAGTTATTATGATTCCGGCCAATGCTGTCTGTCACCTTTATATACCTAGTACTTCACGAGTAATTCTTTAAATTCACATGCAAAGTTATATTATGTTAAAATCACATCACAAGGTGAGAAGTGTAAGCTAATGATGATTGAAAGTTGCAACATTTCATGGACAATATGATTGGCATGTATGTATTCAAGTCTATGAAAAAAGCTTTTGCTTAGAGATCTGAGTAGTAATATTACTTGAAGTGTAGTCTCATTAATGGCCATCCCCCCTGCTGAAACGCTTCCTATGAACTTCTCCTTTAGCTTTTCGTCATTTGTGAATAAATAGGCAGCAAGTGGCTTCTCCCGAGCATTTATCAGATTGATACTGTCTTCAATGTTTTCGACCTTTGCCAAAGGGAAGATAATGTCATTTCAAATGAAAAATGCTTTGAGCCCAAAAAAGAAGAAGAAGAAATCTCAAAAAGAAATTCAAACTTATGATCCAATATTTACCGTGAGAATTGGAAATAAAGGACCAAATATCTCCTCACTCATGATCAAGGAATCTTGGGGAACATCCAATAGGATAGTGGGAGCAATCTTTCTGCCATGACGCATAACAGAACAACAGCTCAAGTAAATATCTACTTTGATTTAAGATAAGTAAGACAAAGCTGTTGAACACATGGTCTAACAACTTAAGCCGTCAGAGGTGATGCATTTATTTGTTTAAACTTACTCTTCCATAAAGAATATAATTAAATCAATCTTTGGAACTCACAGACTGGTTGCATCACGTTGACCTCCATGAACTATCCTATCAGAAACCTTCTCATCATCAATTAATTTTGTCAAGCGATTGAAGTGGTGAGAATTTACAATGCGTGAGATGTGTTCTGATTTCACTGGGTCTTTCCCATAAAACTTCTCCAGTTGAGATATCATAGCTTCAATCTGAGGAATGGCATCAGAAGTTAATGAATCAAAGAGAATTAGATACTTGTTTGGTACACAATATTAAATGATACAAGACAGTAAACTATAAAGTTTTTTAGTCTATCTTTCTCTTGACACTGTCCAGACTCCAGTGTCGTCTAAGATTGTAGTTTCCAGACTCCAGTGTCGTCTAAGATTGTAGTTTTTATGTAACATGTCATAAATACACATCCTAGGTACTTCAATCACATAGAAACTTACCAGCTTTGGAGCAAAATCTTTTGTAGTTATCACATAATCAGGGGAAACACAGGTTTGCCCATTGTTTGAGCCCCACTTGCCTACAGTTATCCGTTTTGCAGCAACCTTGGAGAAGCAGAATAACAATGGTAAAAATACAAGCACTCTTGGCTATGGCACAATACAGATATGGAAGTAAGAAATCATTACTTCTAAATTAACAGTTGTATCCACAACCACAGGACATTTTCCACCAAGCTCCAAAATCACTGGCGTAAGATGCTTCACAGCAGCAGATAATACAATGCGTCCCACATTGCAACTCCCTACAAGATTGTTTGGGTAATATGCTAAATTAACTATTTTCACTTCCTACGTTAAGGTATGGCATAGATATTGCAGTGTAAGACTAGTGACTGAATTTATTAATTAATACCTGTATAGAATATTTTATCCCATTTTTGCTCCAGCAATGCAGTTGTTTCAGGCACGCCGCCCTCAACAACTTTCACTGCTGAAGGATCCATATACTCCCCGAGAAGCCTTGAAAGAACAGAAGATGTGGCGGGGGCAATTTCAGACGGTTTCAACACTATAGTATTGCCAGCTGAAATAGCTCCAATGACAGGATCAAGAGATAACACTGCCAAAAAAGGAATAGACATGAAAAGAGAGACAAAATGATGAAAAGGATCCTTATCAGTGCAAGATATATAAAATACAAGAAGTGCGTGTTTGGTGTACAAATGTAAAGATTTACTTTCATTTCCTTCCTTAACAATGTAAAATGTTATTCAATCCTTCTACTTAACGTGGACTTTTAAGTCATGAAATTTGTGTTATAGAGTCAAGGTATAAAACACATAACTGACATAATCTAGTACGAATCTACTTACGAAAAGGATAGTTCCAAGTTGATATCACCAAGATGACACCTAAAGGTTCTGAAACTACTTCAGCTGACGAGGGAAACATAGTTAATGGCGTTTTCGCCTGCAAAAATGAACAAGTAGCATCATATTTATTTACAAGGCCTTATTTGACTGGTGACTAGAAGAGAATAATCAGCCTGCCAGATTTTCTTAAATAGTAAAGGTACCTTTACTGGAGTCATCCACTCTTGTAATTCCTTCAATGCCAACTTGCACGATGTTTTTACTCCAGAAATCTACACCATATACAAGTTTGATCAGATTCAGGGAATTAAAGACCAAAAGAATAGAAATCACATGTCATAACAGTACTAAATAAGAAATCTAAGAAGTTCTATAAATTATAATCTGAAGTCACATACATCTCCATTGATCATAAGGACTTCTGTTCAGTTCCATAATATCTACTATATTTGTAGTCGTTTTAATGCTGTTGGCAACTAGCTACTCAAACAGAACACTCTCATATTGACTGCTCTATTAATACTGAAAGATGAAAGGCAACAATTAACCATCTTTAAATGCTAAAATTTAGAATACATTAGTAAATGGTTATCATCATTATGTTTAACCCAGAAACATTAAGTCTCTGGTTCTGATTTTCCAAAATTTAAAAATTGAAATCTAAAATCAGACCGTTGGTAAAATCAATATAATTGCAACTGCTCAAAGACAAGACTTCCGATCTATTTCGACCAATTCATACACAATTAAGAGAACCCCAGAACTTCCTATTTCCTTCAGGCGAAAATGAGAACAAAGGCAATAGATAACACACATCAGAAAAAAGACAAAAAGATTATCCGAACCTTTGCTTCAAGAAATGTGCATACAATTCAAGAAAGTTACATTAATAATAAGAATATTATTATAAAGATGTATGAATGTTGTGACCTCGTGTACACAGACTTCGAATTCTGGTTTACTGAGGTCAGAACGAAGAGCATCAACTATGTCTTTCCGGCGTTCATCGGCTAGTTTCAGAATGGCCTTCAACTGGGACTCCCGCCACTCGTAGCTCTTGGTCTTGCCGGTTGCAAAGGTTGCCCTCAAGCCCGCCACCAGCCCCGCCGCATCCAACGCCATACTATCAACAAATACCTGAACGCTCCCACTTTCCACTGTGGGTCTTTGGAGGTATATGCAATTTGGTCTTTCCCTTCAGTGGTTTCTGTGTGGACATATACTGTTTTGCCGGCAAAGAGAAGATGAAATGCTACGTACAAAGTGTTTGGTTAGAATTTTGGATTATAATCTGAAACGCAATATTATTTTATTAGTTTCACTTTTTTTAAAAAGTCAAAAGATAAAAGTTAAATTGTAATTGTTTATTTTTTACAAAAAATAATCAATAAAATGATACACATAATAAATTATAATCCAACTAACTAATTGTCAAACACTTTGAATATTAACATATTTCACCACGTCAAATTTATCTTATTCGAACGTCAAACTTTCTAAAAGTGGTGAAAGTGTGTCGTTATCCCAATCGATTATGTGGTAGTATTCTATTAAACACACATGGAGACTCATATCTAATGTGTCTAATGAGATCCTCTCATATAATCGATTGGACACCATAAGATGGTGTTCAATGAACTTTATAGAAGAACCGGTCATTATCATATCCCGTGGATATGCTTCAGCTCCTACCGAACTTATTATCTCTCAATCAATCATATTCACTGTGTTTGACAACCAATTAAAAATGTATTGAATTTATTTATCAATTTAAATTTCAAATTTTAGACAGATAGCAACATCATATTTAATCACATATTTAATATCACGTGAATTCTCACTTCATTTGAATCATTACTTCTATATGGTACAATTAAATGTTAACACATGTATAAAATTTGTATTTTAAATCTATTTATAAACCCATATTTTTTTTTATTGTTACCAAATCAGTTAAAATAACCAGAATAGTGTTTTGTCGCTATTGTAGGAAGAAAACTGGTGATGGAATGAATTTAGGCGGAGAACAGAAAAAACATACAGACGTTTAAAAAAAAAAAGAGAGAGAGAGAGAAAGAAAAGCCGATTTTTACGGCATAGGTAGCTAGAGTCCAACAAGACAGGAAATGAGAGGCATTGGCGAACTTGGAAGAAAAGAATACAAAACAAGACCTGTGAACCACATGTTTTTTGGAAGGAAATTGTACGAAGACACTATTAATATTAGTGGTCGAGGCATTCGTGGATTAGGCACCCTATGTTTTTGAAGATAACATTTCATTAAGGGAAATTTTTGCATTTCGTTCCCAATCTTTCTCAACTTTAACAATTTTATCCCCAATCTTTTTTTGAAGCATATAAGTCTCTAATCTTTGTCAAAAGTAACAATTTCATCCCCAACTTTTTTTAAAGCATATAGGTCACCAACCTTTCAAAAATAAACACGAAAGGTCCCTATGAACAATTTTATTCATTTTCATATTTTAAAAATGTTCATTTTACCCTTGCATGAAATAAAGGAAAATTAATACAAAATATGTTTGATTTATCTGATGAGTTACTCATGACTTCCACTTAGTACAACTATTATTTCCTTTACTGTATTTTTAAAGAGCAGAGCAGGATAATGCCTCACTTAAGTTATCTTTAATAATAATAAGGGATTCATCCATCATCTTTAGCTATATGAGGGCGAAAAAATTTAGAATGAGAAGGATTGTAACGGAAACAAAAAGAGTCCTCCCTTTTTAAATTTACCAATAATTTAAATCTTCAATTTTTCACAAAAAAATTATACATTTTTAATCGTTCTAATTTTTATAACTTAAATATCAATTATATCTCAATTATCACTGCTTATTTAAGTTTAAATTTCAGAGATTTCATTGACTAAAGTAATTATAAGAGTAATGATGGTAGTAGAGAAGTGAATGAAAAAGATAATATATTAATTGATATGTATATATAGCTTGCGTTAAGTACATTTATATTCTCCCACTAGAGTACGCACCAAACTCACACGTGTCGCGCAGAGACGTGCTCTGTGTGTGAAATACTAATGTGTAAGAAAGCATGTTAGTCTTAAGTGGGTGAATGGAAATATGTATTCATAGATATACATTGGGTAATTTACAGCTACCGTCCACAACCTTTCAGCTTTGTTAAGATTATGTCCCCAATCTTTATTTTGTATTAATTTTCTTTTATTTCATACAAGGGTAAAATGGTCATTTTACAAATATGAAAATGGATAAAAATTATTTGTAAGGACTTTTTGTGTTTATTTTTGAAAGGTTGTGGACCTATATGCTTTAACAAAAGTTAGGAATAAAATTAGACTTTTGACAAAGGTTGGGGACCTATATGCTTCAAAAAAAGATTGGAGACGAAATTGTTAAAATTGACAAAAATCAGAGACGTAATGCAAAAATTTCCCATAATTGGTGGTTCTACCATTTCCTATTCAAAACGTGTTTTTTTTGTCAAATATCAATGGTTATATACCACACTAGTTGTACTACTCATGCGGTGCACAGGAAGAGAAACTATATAAGTAAAACATATGGAGAGCATGGACAAATAGAATAACATAAGCAAAATGAAAATTTATAAAAAAAAATGACATCATTAGAGGAGATTGTCACGGTCTTACAAATTTTGGAAAACTTCTTTGTATACAACATTCGTTGTTAATCTCATTGGTTTACTATCTTTGTTACAATTTAATATCTTTAAACCTGAGCGACTAGTCACTCTAGATATTACAACAAATAACTGTCCATGCGTAAATACTAGTTTTCTAAGAAGAAGTCTAACATGGGAGAGCGATTGTCCTTGACTTTTATTTATGGTAATCGCGAATGACACCATCAGTGGGAATTATTTCATGCAAAATTCAGTAGGTATTCTGGAATTTGACGGTGTCAACGACATTCTTGGAATGTAAACTATGTGACTTGCATTGTTCCCAGAGAGAATCTGACATTCCAATACATGACCTACAAAATACTCACGAATGTTGAGAGTAGCACGACCACGTCTTGGATTTGAATTCGATGAATTAAGTGAATATCTATGTATCCATTTTACCCATTGAAAAAAAAAAGCAACAAACACTGCAATATAAGTACAATGAATGTAGTTCAATAGTCATTTGTAGTTGACTATTGAGTGATTCGACAATTATGACCCAACCCCTCTGCTGATTTTCAAAATCGCCCACGATCAAACCGATCATCTCATATTAATTATTATTTTTTAGATCAAATATAACTTTTTTAATCTATAATTTCTAAAGACTCCTTGTACATAACTTTGATAGTTAACGTTTTTGTTACCATTTAACTTATTTTAGTTTATTTTTTATATAGGGGGATATAGGATAGGGGAGTGATTTGAACTCGGGACTACCGTCCCGGTATGTAAGTATCTTAACTATTGGAGTAGAATTCAGACCACATTTATTTTAAAATTAATATGTATTAAAAAATTATATAAATGGTCTTTTTTTTTGTGGAAAAAAAGTTACATAGGTGTTAAGATGTCATATTAAATTAAAAAATAAACATAAAAAAAGTTATATTTTTTTGTCACTATTTTTACCTCTCTTTACCTGAAAATTATTTAAAATTGTTATGATTAAATGATTCCAAGTCAGTTTGCTGCAATATCGCAAGAAAAGAAAATTACTCTTCGTTCATTAATTTTACAACGATTTTCAGAATTAGATTGTAATCTTGTCTCTTTTCTTTTCTTTTTCATTTTGTTTTACCAAATGTGAAAAATAATTCTTAAAAAAAAAATGTAAAGTCTATTCTAACATTTTTCATGTCCACTCCTCATACATTTTAAATTTGTATGCATAAATCGCATATACACCTTAACCGCTAGTCACGATGGATTAAACCCAACCCCTAACTCGTAAATTGCGGAAAACAATTGTCCTCGGTAAGCCCATAGTAAGAGCATCTCCAACCCATTTCATCATTTTCGTGCCACACTTTGCACTAAAATATTGTATTACTATTTAGCAATATTTAATTTAGCTCACAAATCAATTTGATAGTCTAAGTGTACACTACATAAAGTTGAAAGACGAAATTAAATTATTATATATTTACCTCAAATATACAATTATTAAAAAAATATTAAATAAGAGATGACCATATGTAGAAAATTGGAGTAGCGGTTGGCATCTGAAATGAATATATTAACTAAACATGTGTAAACAACCTAATACCCCGGTATCTTATCCCATAGAAGCCGCAGAAGGAGAATAATCTAAGATTCATGCTTAACAATTGAACTTCATCATTATTGACATCAAATTGCATTATCTCATAAATTTTCATCTCTAATATATCAAAACTTAAAGTGTCAATATTATGTTCTGCTTCTAAAATTTTTATTAGCTAGTATTTATCACTGAATTTATTAATTGAACTTATGAAGAAGAACGCATGAACATAATTTTCATTTCACAATATGGAATAGTAGAGAACTAACCCTTGTAACCCATGAATAGAATTTTCAGTTCACGACGTAAGATAACCTAATAAAATTAACAAACAAAATGAAAAACACACGAAGAGGACAATATAAACTCAGTGATGCAGGGGAAGAACGAAGCTACGTACCAGTGATGCAGCTTAGATTATTTGACTTAGGTGTTTTCTAAGTATTTGAACGACAATATAAAATGTAATCTTTCCCTATAATAGGTTGGAAAGCCCATATATAGCAAGTCGCAAAGCCACATTTCTTATATCCAATCTCCAATTACAGCAGATGGAAAAGAAAACTAGCCTCAATTCACATATTCCACTCACAACTCTACATACTGAAAGAAGAATGAAATAAATATAGCCAGAGAAGAAGCAATTACCAATATCTCATGGTAAAAAAAAAAGATACGTAGAGCTACATAGAGCCTCGATAGAAGTAGTTCTTATCTCGGGTCTAAAATAATTTACTGAATCAAGATATAAAGCATAGAGCTATGCTTATTTGGGGGTCCATATTGGCATATTCTAATCCAAACTCTTGGACATACATAGAAAAGAGACAAATATCTATACCTTCAAAATATTGAAGCTCTTCCCATATATCATCTTGTACACCATCCTCTGCCACCAGATTGCCCTTCAAAACTTGAAGACATAAATGCCATAAGATCAATGTCACGCCCAAGGTAATATAAAATTATAAGGACCTCTGAAATGTTAAAATTATAAGAACCCAAATTCTAGAAAACGAACAAAAAAAGCTTAAAAGTGACAGAAATTCCTTTGCAGATTATTGAGACTCGGACATTTCCACAAACAGCAAGCATGCAACCCATCAAACAGATATTAGCACCAACACGAAGAATGTTAAGTGAATTAAAAACATCAATAAATCCAATTTTAATGTTAATTATACCACAGAATATAGTAATTACCTTGAAAGTTGAAAGAATAAAAGTTGGGAATCCTCTGTTCCTTAAATGAATGAAGAACTTTCATTGCCCAACTTTACCTGATGAAGCCAAAGCTCCCCGCCGTTGTCTCTGGGACATTTTCACAAGCAGCAAGCATGCAACCCATCAAACAGATATTATCACCACATGTTAATGGATTAAAAACATCAATAAACCCTATTTTAATGTTAATTATATCACAGAATATAGTAGTAATAATTAAATAGCAAAACTTACCTTGAAAGTTGAAAGAATATAAGTTGGGAATCCTCTGTTCCTTAAATGAATGAAGAACTTTCATTGCCCAACTTTACCTGATGAAGTCAAAGCTCCCCGCCGTTGTCTCTGGGACATTTTCACAAGCAGCAAGCATGCAACCCATCAAACAGATATTATCACCACATGTTAATGGATTAAAAACATCAATAAACCCTATTTTAATGTTAATTATATCACAGAATATAGTAGTAATAATTAAATAGCAAAACTTACCTTGAAAGTTGAAAGAATATAAGTTGGGAATCCTCTGTTCCTTAAATGAATGAAGAACTTTCATTGCCCAACTTTACCTGATGAAGTCAAAGCTCCCCGCCGTTGTCTCTGGGACATTTTCACAAGCAGCAAGCATGCAACCCATCAAACAGATATTATCACCACATGTTAATGGATTAAAAACATCAATAAACCCTATTTTAATGTTAATTATATCACAGAATATAGTAGTAATAATTAAATAGCAAAACTTACCTTGAAAGTTGAAAGAATATAAGTTGGGAATCCTCTGTTCCTTAAATGAATGAAGAACTTTCATTGCCCAACTTTACCTGATGAAGTCAAAGCTCCCCGCCGTTGTCTCTGGGACATTTTCACAAGCAGCAAGCATGCAACCCATCAAACAGATATTATCACCACATGTTAATGGATTAAAAACATCAATAAACCCTATTTTAATGTTAATTATATCACATAATATAGTAGTAATAATTAAATAGCAAAACTTACCTTGAAAGTTACAAGAATATAAGTTGGGAATCATCTGTTCCTTAAATGAATGAAGAACTTTCATTGCCCAAATTTACCCGATGAAGCCAAAGCTCCCGCCGTTGTCTCGGCCAGCAAATACAGACCGTCTGGAGCGAAACAGCTTCGACCGATCTCCCTCTACACAGGACGCCATCACTTCAATCTTGTACATATACATTTGCTTGTATGTACAGAGTGAAGAATAGTATGTTGCTTGTATGTAAAGAGTAAAGAATTGAATGAATAATTGGGAAGAATGAAACTGGATGGAGAGAATCTTGTCTAGGAAGAGTAAACGCGTGCCTGAATTGAGTTCCAATAAGCCGGGCATTAAAAGCCAGAAAGTCTCCTTCCAAAAAAACAGTAAAAGGCCAAAAAGGGACAAAGCAAAAAGAGCAAGAATGTAAAAATAAATCCGGATAAGAATAAGAACAAAATGTGTTGAGTTTGGGCGGGAAACCGCAAGTGAGACCCGCCCAAGCCCAGCCACTTTGTTAATATATAGTTATAGATTATAGATTTCTCATTAAACTTGTAAAGATGGAAAAAATAAAATTAATCGGTCACGGCTCACCCATACCATATATTGCTCAAGACAAATAGTTTTGGTTCCATATATGAGATCTTATTGAATTTCTGGCCATAAGACAAATTGATGATAAACTTTATAACCATTGGCGGCCGGGATGGGGGCGGGGTAGGTGGTGGGTGTTGGTGGAAGGGGTTTAGGGGCAAAAATTAAATAAATAAATAAATAATTTTAAAAGAATGAAGTATTTTGAGAATTTTAAATTATACCAAATATTTTTAGAAAAAAATAGAGCTTTCAAATGTCGTGCATAATTTCCCCTATTTGATACCACCTCTCGAAATTGACCCATTTGGGCAAATTACCTTTGACCTTAATCGAAGCCTAATTGCCAATTGGTATCCAAAACCCAAATCAACGCAACAAAAGCCCAATTGGGTTCGATAGCCTAATCAGCTCATAGCTAGGGCCAATACTAGGCCCATAAAGCATCATAGTCGATACACATGGTCGCATTGCTAATATTAGGCTCATATGAATAACCGGACTTCACACCTTAACTGAAGCCCAAACTGCTTTTCTAGGCACCCTAAACAGGCCGAATAAAATTCAAACCTTAAACAGACAGCCAGAGCCCAAATGCAGCACTATAACGTATAGACTTTGCCTTTACTTATTATTATTATTTAAATGAGTTATGCTACATGAACAAAACAATTTATAAAAAATCTAATAAAATTAACACATGGTACGATTTTATTTTTTAACACATCAAATCACTTTTACATCAACACCAATCACACAAGCCACATGTCAACTTTGTCAAATTTTTTGTCACTAACTTTGTCCAATTAGAATTATTCTATTATTTGAGAGGGATGATGATGATGATGATGATGATAACAACCATTATTATTATAAAAACTAGAATTATTACCCATGCACGCACAGGAAAACAACAACAATAACAAATTTAATGATAAACTATAATAAAACGATGCTTAAAAAACAATATAAAAATGGGAAAAAAATGAAGTTGTGAACCGGTAACCGTCTAGATTCCATCTAACAACATTTGAATGCATGAAAAAGGAAATGAATCAATTTAAATGGTCAATTTCATTACTTCACCAATCTATTGTTAGCTCTGTGTTATAACCTAGATTTAGGGGGAAAAGAATAATAATAATATAAGTACAACTGAATCAAACTTGTACACTGTTTAAAAAATAAATAAAAAAAATAAAAAGACAATACCCTTCCATAAAACTCCAAGCAAATAAGCAATAAGCTCAAAGGGCCTTGTTATTACTAAGATTCATTCTCAATCTCTAGATCCTAAAACTCTTTCAAATTTAGCCCTCATATACATGAATTTCCCATTATTCTACTCCTAAATCTTCATTTGCTAGACAAAGACCCTGCTTCCTTTGGAATTGGCTATAACACTTTCAAGACTTTCCAGCCCTATCCCCCACAATATCTTCTTGCTGCAAATCCATATTCCTTGCTAAGGTGCCATGCATAGCTTTAGGCCATTGTGAAGGGCATTTTGAACTTATCAGCATTCGCAGCTTAAAAGGCAAGACACCATTGTTTGTGCCATGCAACTTATCTGGAAAGTTGGATGCCTTCCTTTTCCTCCATAATTTCCACAGCCAAAAGCAAGTCCCAGAAACATATATTCAGCAATAGATAACATTGGCCAAAAAAATGACCAATAGTATAAACTACAAAAAGTTGAACAATTAATCGACAACAAATTTAGAATAATATAA
Source organism: Nyctanthes arbor-tristis (assembly GCA_963692815.1). Classification (NCBI taxonomy): domain Eukaryota; kingdom Viridiplantae; phylum Streptophyta; class Magnoliopsida; order Lamiales; family Oleaceae; genus Nyctanthes; species Nyctanthes arbor-tristis. The sequence continues at coordinate 35,130 of CAVNYN010288638.1, read as the reverse complement.
ACTATAAAAACTTGAAGGAAGAATGAATTAATTCCATTTAACTTCAGTGAATAAATTGCAGTATACAATCAGCTTTCTAACGATGGTTTCAAATCGTCACATCACCAATTTGTTGTAGCCACAGAAGACATATTTCAGTATGACAGCATCCATAGATTTTAGACTTCATTTAAAAAGTATAAATTTGGAACAAAATTTAATAAGGATTTTTAATCAATAACTATTACACAATCAAGAGTAAATAATGCGCACTAAGACAATTAGAAGGAAACAATTTGTCTCTAAGAGAAACATAAGTATTTCGGTATCATTCCTTGCCAAGCATTGTATGACCAAAACTTTAAAAAGATCTAGTCACCAACAATGAATGATGGGTTACTTCCAGAATTTCAGAAAGTCTCTGTACCTTAAATGAAAAGAATCATTATTTCAATTTCAATGACACATATTGACCTAATCTGCAAGTGAAAACTCATCTTTGCTATATGAGCTAAAGGTTCCATTCATAACAGAAAAATGAGAAGCAAATTTGTCAACACATATGGGCCAAAATCTCTCATTGGACTCAACTAAAGCTGTTTGCCAAGACTGAAATACAACCACTCTAGCATCACCTTTATGCAATCTCAAAATAAGAACAAATTTCACAAATTAACCAAGTCTCATTTTGGATTTCAGTAGAAAAAAAAAGGGGAAACAGCACGAAATCCGCAAAAAAGAGAAGACATATAAATAAATATATATTCACACAAGGAGAGAGACAAAAAGAAGTAGAGTTTACGGAAAAAAAAAAAGAGAAGAAGAAATAGATACCTATTTCCAAGCTGAACTTTATACGTATAGATATAGAGAAAGAAGCAGATACCTGTTTAATAAACATTCTTCCTAGGGATGGCAATTAAAATCGACCCAACCGAGAATCCGTGGAGCCCTGATCAGAACGGGGAAAAAATTTTCCGCCCCGCGGGTTGGAGGGGTTGGGCGGGGCGGATCAGTTATGGGCAAAACAGGTCACGGGGCGGGGGTCCACCCGAACTGCTCGCCCTGTTTAAATTTAAAAAATTAAAAATAAATAAAAATATATGGAAAAAAGTAAAAAATATATAAAAATATACGGAAAAAAAATATATATATATAAACAGGTCAGTAAAATGGGTTAAACACTGACCCGATCTTCCCCGTGACCCACCCCGAATTTTGGCGGATCAAGGGGGCAAGAAAAAGGCTTCACGGGTCGGACCCGAACCCCACCCGTTGCCATCTCTACTTGCTTAACATTTTCATCTAATTTTCCATGGCCTCAATTGTTTGTCTATGCAAGCTTTAAATATCGAGCATCACCAAGTGAATAGACATGAAAACATGAAGTAGGAGGTGGTGGAGCTTTATTCACATCATTCTCATCTTGCTGAAATAGAAGAACTCATCAGAAAGAGAAAAACAGAAGAACTCATCAAAACTCAAAAACTAATAACACACCACCATAAATAGGAAAATTATACCAATATCTTAAATTCGTAAATGATGAATCCCTAGATGCAAGAGCAAGAGAAAACCAAGACCTTTGTAGTCTAGTTGTTGTTTATCCCTTTCGTCAAGGATTCGATTACTTCCCTTGCAACCCCTTGTAATGTCAAAAAAAAAAATGATTTCAGAAACTTGGAGTTTTTAAATTTTAGGGGAAAAAAATCACATACCCCAAATTCCAAATAAAATTAATCAGTAGAAAATTCTAGTCGTAAACCTCTAATTTCCCCCACAAAACAATCTCAAAATTTTTAGCTGGCCATCTCCGTACAATGGCAGAAACCCACTCTGGCATTCATAAGTCCAAATCAATAAAGAAATCGGGGTAGAATCAAAAAAGAAAAAAGAGAAAGATAAGAGCTCGAATTAGGGGAATCTGAGTGCGAGATAGCATCTAATTCGAGGAAGATAAGAGAAAATATAGCGATTACGAGCATCTCTAATGCCCATGGTCCTTGGTGAAGGTCTTCCAAGTGAGAAACACACATAAAAAATTTAGACGATTCTACATGTTTCCTATTTTATTTTAATTTCTTTTTTCTTTTAGTCACTTTTCTCTTATTTATACAAATTTTTCCTCATTTTTCCTCCCTCGTATCCTGTGTAAGGTCCAAATCTAGACCTTCATCCAAGATTTCTTCACTACTATTTTATCATTATTTTTGAATTTCTATCTATCTCTCTCATCTTTTTCACTTTTCCCTCTCTTTTTTCCTACACTTCTTTCCACCAACATTCAATTAAAATAATCAACTTCTCTCTATCTCTCTCCTTTACACCACCTAAAACTTTGACTACCCCATTGGAGATCAAATTTTGCAAAAATTACTCCAGATTCTGCGGGATTAGATCCGTAAAGTAAACATATAAGATCTATGATACATAGGCTGAAAATGGGGTTCGTACGACATTTTGGCCGATGAGTAAAAATTGAATTTCAGGGGAAAAAAGTGAAAAACCCATCAAGGTGGCGTCATCAGTTATCTTAAAGTGCCTACTTTGAGCGGGAAAAGTTGTTACCAACCATTTTTCTCTTATTAAGCAAATGGCACTCATTTACGAATTTTTTCGGTTCCGCTACTTTTTTTTCTAAATTAACCACACCGTAGCATTTTATTAAAACATAGCAAAATACAAGATTAAGCCTCTCGGACAAAAAGGCCATGACAACACATAGGACTAATAGGCTAAGTACAACCCTTTCGGCCCAACACATACAAGGAAAAAAGACTCAAAGTACTACTATATCTCCCATGCGATGCACGGGAAACAATGACGGATTAAAGAAATAATGATGGAGCAATAAATTGTTCCAATAACCAGAGATAGCTACGTCATCATCATGTAATAATTTTAACTCATTAGGTGTGTTTGCATTATATAGCAAATTTGTATATTTCAAGTGAATCATATTTTCACTGTGTTATTACCCGTAGACTTTATTCCGAATTTGTTAAATCTTTTATATTAACCGTGTTATATTTCTACTTTTACAAAGTGAATTAGTTATTATTTATTATGTAGAAAGATATTTATTTTCATATAAAAGGAAAAATTTCTACCCATTTCCCCCACTCCACTCAGCCACAATGACAGACCAAAAACAGCTATTCTCCAGTATTGATTCGAGCCTGCCGTTAACAGAAAAGTATAAATCGTGCTCAATTATACAAGATGTAAGACTCCAACTGATTCGAAAAATACTGTATCTATCACGCCCCCAATTTTAACAATAGCGGAAGCATTTAAATATTTATCTCAATTTAAAATCGAGGGCGAGACTTTACAAACACAATTCAAAGGTATTGAGACGCTTTCACTGCGCACTCTGATAATTAAGTGTATTGTGGGCTACCCACAACGAAACATCGGCTACACACCGAATCCTCAATCACATACATGTATCTTTTCCACCTTTGAGACGATCCGGCCACATAACTTTAATTTAATATCTATAAGATTGTAGAAGATGGGGTGAGTACAAAGTACTCAGTGAATAACAACATGCATTGGCCCACACAAAAATAATGCAAGGAAAATCAACAGATGACAATGGTACAAAGGCACAAAGCTCTGGCACATCACTAATTTAGCCTCCACCTGTGAGCCATACGATACAAATGTACAAATGGCTAAGACTACACAACAAGGTCATAGTACGACAAAGCAATACAAATACAATTCAAACACGAGTAAATAGCACCACTAGCAATGCTCAAAAGCCAGGAACAATCATTTATCCAATAAAAAGTATGCACACTTAGATATCAAATGTCAAAGCAATAGAATAGGAGCATAGGAAGCAATTACTTACTATCGAATACCAAAGAGAATTAAAAGAGGCACGAGTTTCGAAGAGGGAGAGCCAAGATATGTGTTACTCACCGCAAATATTCCTCGAATAATCCAAGTAGAAAAGTGACATTAAAGCCTTGATATTTCTCAATTAAAGCTATTTTTCAAGTTATGATCCTTCTATATATGGTAAGAGACCCTTTTCAAAAGACAAATAAGGGTTTTGGTGGGTTCTTAGGGTTGATTAACATCTCACTATCGATATGGACGAAATTGGGAGCTTTGGGAGACCAAAGGGAGGTTGGTTAGGTGTTTTGCGAGTTTGAGGACCCATATGCCGTTTTTATAATAGTTAGGATTAAGTTGTTTTTAATAAATTTTGTGTTCCACCAATCAAATTGTGACACGTGGCGTGACGGCACCGTACACTTGGTGTCAAACTGATCGAGAAGTCCTTACATTTTGTCTCGTCTTTCAATTAAGTCATCGAACTTCGACTTATGTCAATTAAGTCACTGCGCTTTAGTTTATATCAATTAGGAACCAAATTCTTTCTTTATTGTCATTAAAACGATAATCTCAAGATCTTCCAATGTGATTCGAGCAATTATTCTATCATCGTTGACCACGTAGCTTAATTCGAGGTTATGTTTTCCAGGATGTTACAGTATCGATCCTTGTTCCTATAGTCACAGTAAGTTATAAATTTCTTACAAAAATAAAATACAATAAAATTAAAAATAATGTTTGGAAAAATTGTATCCTTCTGTAAGGATAGAGAGATTCAGGCTAAAACAACTTTAGGAAATGCAAAAGATTCAAACACATATCATTCCATAGTTATTTCTTGATCTCATCTTCATCAAAAGTTTGAAACTTTCACGGTGGAGCTTGGCTGTCTGGAAAAAGAAAACAAAAAAGGTAATATATAAAGCTAGTATCCATTACAAATTCCAAAACACCAAACATAATATTTCTATTTCTGAAACTTTACTAACAATAACATTAATATCTTTAACAGTTTGGAGATAGTGTACAGTTGTGTTGGAAAAAAGATAACGTAAAGAAGCCCAAGAGGAAATTAGTATCTATAAATCAAAATAGGAAACAAATTAGTAAAGAACTTACAAAAGAGGTTTCCTATTTCCAAAAGAAGAAACATGTTAAACCTGCCATAGCTTCTCATGCCTTGTTACTAATTTTATTGTTGCTTCAAATGATTATGATACCATTGCACAAAATTGTCGTTGAAATTGGGAGTCTGTGAAAACTGAAAATATAGAATATAGCCAGCAAAATAAAACGAATTGTCCAAATGTATAATTATATACTTAAATGTAGAAAGAGTGAAAGTAATTACTTTCATTTAGTGGGCAGTTTATGAAATAATAAAATGATTTAATAAATTAAATTAGAAAAATTGTTTCACTGTATGGGCAAATAATTGAAAGGGTCAAAGTTGAAGATATGGGTGATTACTAAAACTGGTATAATCTAAAAGAAGAATATGAAAAAAAATATAAAACTAAAAAATATCTACAACTGCTAAGTATAGGTGAAAAATGGGTGGTTACCACTATTACATTATTAAAAAATTAATAAATCGGTATGAAAAAAAGAAAAAATGCAACAGATTCCAATATCTTTTAGGTGGGAAAAAGATACTAGAATCACTGTTGCTTTTCTTGTATATAGATATATCTCTACTATATTAAAAGAGAGAAAGGGGTTTTCACTATTCATTCACATCATTGCTACTGTTCATGGAACAGTAAATTGTACATTGTCTTTTTTCTTTAATTATTAAATTGTACATTACCCATTTTCTTTGCTTTTCGAATTGTTTATAATTGTTATCCCAATACAGAAATCAAAAAAGCACAACTTGTAAGCACCATAAAGTAACACTGTTAGCATCTTCTATCATTGCATTGTGTAGAGTTACAATTTCAATCAAAGATGGTTATTAGATGTTACTTTAGACTAACACAATTCAATATAATGAAGTATAATGAACTCTATTTCATGATAGAACACAATTTAAGATAATGAAGTGTGTCTTGAACTATATTTCATGACAATTTCGTACACATGCAACGCACGTGACACCACTAATACTATATTAAAAGAGAGAAAGGATTTTTCACTGTTCAGTCACACTTCTACCACTGTTCATGGAACAGTAAAACCTTTTTTTTTTTTTTTTGGAAGGAGCAAGCATAAAATGGTACATTGTCCTTCCCCTCGCTTTACTTATCCCAGTGCAGAAATTAAAAAAAAAAAAGCACAACTTATATTTGTAAGATAAAATAGTACCATAAGGTAATACTGTTAAACATTTTCTATCATTGCATTTATGTAGAATTACATCATTTCAATCAAAAATGGCTATTAGATATTACTTTAGACTAACACAATTTAATGTAATGAAGTGTAATGAACTCTATTTCATGATAAAACACAATTTAAGGTAATGAAGTGTGTCTTGAATTATATTTCATAGTAACTAGTACAACACATGTGCGTCGTATGGGAAGAATAACATTCAAAAATATATACAATAATAAGTTGTATAATGAATTAGCAGTATATAGACATTAATGATATAAATATAAATTTTTTTTAGATCTCCACTGCGAGTAATTTAAATTACTTATATATATATATTATTATCTAGATAAACTGTTGTTCCACTTGATTGAACTCTAACATTATCTGATGCTCAATAGGTGGCATAACCGTGGAGTGGAACACGGTTCACATTAAAAAAGGAGTATGACCATCTTTTTAGAACTGAGGTGGTATAAAATTTAATGAATTTATAGAAAGAAGGAAAATTTTCATATATATATTAGCCAATCACTCCAAAGTAAATAATAATATAGTAATAATAATTAATATGATGAGATTAACAGTTTAAATGAATTTTAAACTTTTGGCCATTAGACTTTATTAGCTTAATTGAGGATTAATTATTACACTTTTACTATTTATTATTCATCAGGAATGTAGAGTTGCGTAATTGATGTGATGGACTAATTTTTAATTATTTCTAGACAATGAATGTGTAAATTAGAAATAAAAGTACTCCCTCTGTCTCAAATATATAGGCTGTTTTACTTCTTTACGTAGATTAAGAATTATATTAGGAACATATATTTTGCAACATGTGTTCTTAATTTACCCAATTTAATAAATATAATTTAGAATTGATAGTTTTAACAAAGTATATTAAATAAAGGTAAATCAGTAAAATAATGCACATTAAACCTCTTAATAAAGAAAGATGGCTATATATTTGGGATATCTCAAAAAGGAATAGTGGACTATATATTTGAGAATTAGGGAGCATATGTTGATATATTAAATAAAAGGTTGATATTAAACTCTCACAGGTATTTCTTCATGCACAAAAAGCAATGATTAATAACTATTTATTAAATGATAAAATTTTTAGATTGACTCGAATTGTGTGCAACGATTACAGAAGGTGCGGTTCAAACCATATATATTCCTCCACTAATTTATCTCCCTTCCCATATTTCCTCTTGTATAAAAAAAATAGATAAAAGAAAGAAAAAGGAAAACAAAAAAAAAAGAAAATTTAGAAATATAAAAGTACGCCAATGGACCAACCTTTAGTGTAAGTTAACAAGCAAAATTTTGACATTAAAAATTATCATGTGTGCATTACTTCATGCACTGACAGTGATTGATTTATAGTGCACAATTCATTATACAACATTAAAAAATAAGTAATTTTCCTGTATAAATGAGTTTTGACATCTGAATATGATACGTAAGTCTTGACATGAGACATAACTAATATACAATATTTCATAACTCAACCAAAAAGCTGCTATATACTATGCAAATGATGGACACATAGTTATTAAAAGTATAATAAATCATAACCCATGTCAAAACTTATAAACTATATACCAATATAAAAACTAACGAAATAAATGAACGATATCTTGATAATTAAAATAACAAAATGTCAAAATCATTATGTTGTGTAACACATAACGAATTAATATGCAAGCATCTTTAGTTTCCTCATTTTGACATTTCCTTCACAATTTGTCAATCTTTTGCCTCTAAACTCTTTTGCACATCAGCAACAATATCACCAGGCACATATCCCTCATTGTCTTATTGTTCATCATCATTCTCTGATCCCTAATAACATCATCCTTGTTATTGACCTCAACATAATCCCAATATATTCTTTACTATCCAGAGTAAAAATTGTTCAACTGAATGTTCACAATTTAAATAGAATTAGCTGTAGGGGAAGAAAAATACAATCACTTTGTACAACAGAGAACGTCAAAACAGAAAAGTACCAATTTATAACTTAAATCTCTTGAATTTTTGTGCAGCTACCATTGCAGTTCTGCACCTCGTGTCTACATTCCTCACTTTGAAAACTTCTCAAGTTTCTAAAAAAAGAAATGAAGTATTATAAGAAAAACAACGTAAGACAATTTTAGTTTTGGTAAGTCAGCATAGTTTATACTACTAATCAAGCAAAGTTAAATTGAATCTTAGGAGATCACCACAAAGTTAAATTGATACTGTAGATCACCGTGAAATGGTAGAACCTCATCTTACGGAAGCAAAAAAAGGATTATCGATGTTTATTTCGGATTACATATTACCCATTGCTGGAAACAGAAAGGTTGAGGCGAGGCACAAATCTGTTTGGAAAGAAATAAGAATTATGTTGAAACAATAAAAAATAAATAAATGATTTCATAGATAAGGCTTCGCTCGAAAGGGAAAGTTGCAGGGAAGAAGGATTTTACTGAGAAAGTGATAAGAATACGTCTAAAATGAAGGAAAAAATAAATAAAAAAGGTAAAAGCCTTACCACGAAAGTTTGACCGCAAGTTCTACCACAGAAAAATGGGCGGGAAAAGAAATACCTCCACTTAAGTGCTTTTATATATTAATAATAGATTTCGTACATGTGCAACACACGTGACACCACTAGTGTGTGTATATATAATATATATGTTAATAAAAAAGTTTTAAAAGTATCTTTATATATATATGTGTGTGTGTTAATAAAAGAGTTTTAAAATTATCTTATTATCCTTGCACTCAGATACAAGAGAAAAAATATTCATAGGAATGGTAAGGTAAATTACACATATTTTATCACCGTTTTTATTAACCTTCCGCGTCAAATAGAATTATTCTTAATTTTATATTCATGTAGTATGACAGTTGGAGGAGTAGGATTTATTTCATATAAATCTAGGAAAATAGCATATGTCCACATAGAAACTAGGAAAATAGCATATGTTCGTTTTCAATTTTGAATTTCTAGTTCATCTTTTAACTTTGTGTGTTTTTAATATTAATTTCTTTTTCATTTCCTTTTTTTTTGGCCCGCACTTAAAACAATTCAATGTGATTTTTCATTTTTGTTTTTTTTTATAGAATTTTCACTGCTTTTAAGAAAATATATGAAAGTAGACAAGTGTCTGATACTCTTAAAAGATATGAAAACTAATAAAGCTATATAAAAAAATATTAAGACCATTCTATAGTGTAGTGATCGCCTACTCTTAAGGCAAGTACCATTGTGCGTGAGCATGAGTTAGAGCATTTTAAGCTAAAATGCTCTCTATTTCAAAGATTGTTTAAAAATGAGTTTCAATAAACTCTCTAATTTAACTTCTAAATTTAAGGAGTGATGTTTCGCTTTCTAAATTTAGATAGCCATTTAATCAGTCCCGTTCACTCACCCACTGTGAGTGAGATTACACCGTCCACTGTTGATGTGACACACATATGGCAGCCTCAGCTAGGGCTGGGCGTCGGATCCGGTAATCCGCCAAACCTGACCCTATTGTGGGCCGAGTCGGGTCGAGTTACTGTTCATTTCAGGTCGGCAGCGGGTTTGAGGACCAAGAACCCAACTGGGTCGGGTCGGGTCAGGTGGCGGGTGGAGACCCTAGAACCCGCCTGACCCGCGGGGCTCCGACCCGAGGACCCATTTTGGGTTTAACCAGAATCGGGTTCTCGGGTTAAACCCGATATTATGCTTTTTTCTTTTTTTTTTCTCTTCTAAAACGTGTTTGACTAATGAAATAGGTTTTAACACTTTTAGACTTTTACTCATTTCAAATTCAGATATACAAATAAATACAAATACATAATACAATTTACAAATACAAACATACAATTAGACAAACAATCACTCTTTCAAAGTTTCACCCCGTAGTCCATCACTCTCTCACCTCACCTCACGAACCCTAGCTCAGCTCGCCCCCCGCCGCTACTGTCCTTGTCGCCGTGTCCTTAGCTGCGTCTGCTGCCCCAAGCCCCAACGATCCGCACTGCTGCCCACGCCCGGTGCTACTGCGCTGCTGCTGTTGCTACCCTCCAGCAGCCTAGTCTACTAACGCACGCCTGCGCCTGCTGCCGTACCTCCTACTGTCGGATTCCGCTCCCTACTCGCCGGTAAGTGGTTGCATTATCTCTCTTTTTTTTCTGACTTTTTGTTACTGGAATTTAGAAACTAGAAGGCTTTAGCTTGAATTTCTATGGGAAAGGGTTTATATTGTTCCTTCTATGAGTTTATTATATATACTCTCAATTTTTTTTTGTTGGAAATTATAATATGTGAAAGGATTTAGTTTTTAGTTTTAGTTTTAAGGTTTTAGTTTATGTGAAAGGATTTAGATTATTATATATACTTTCAATTTTTAGTTTTTGTCGGAAATTATAATATGTGAAAGGATTTAGTTTTTGGTTTTAGTTTTAGTTTTAGTTTTAAGGTTTTAGTTTATGTGAAAGGGTTTAGATTATTTTCTTCTATGAATTTAGGTCTTGTTTGATCATCTTTAAATTTTCTCTTTATAAATTCACTTACTATGATTTGACTGTTGATTTGACAACTACTCAACAATCACCATACATCTCAAACTTCAATTAAATCTTTACCACTCATTTCAACTATTTATAAATTCACTTTATAAATTGAAAATTTAAATAGCTTCAAACAAGCTCTTATTATGTATATACTCTCAATTTTTAGTTTTTGTTGGAAATATAATATGTGGAGGGATTTAGTTTTTAGTTTCTTGTTTTAGTTTTAAGTTTATGTGAAAGAGTTTAGATTATGTTCATTGACTTCCTTCTATGTATATAATCTCAACTTTTAGTTTTTGTAGGAAATTATAATATGTGAAAGTGAAAGAATTTAGTTTTTAGTTTTTAGTTTTAGTTTTAGTTTTAAGGTTTTAGTTTATGTGAAAGGGTTTAGATTATTTTCTTCTATGAATTTATTATGTATATACTCTCAATTTTTAGTTTTTGTTGGAAATATAATATGTGGAAGGATTTAGTTTTTAGTTTCTTCTTTTAGTTTTAAATATATGTGAAAGGGTTTAGATTATGTTCATTGACTTCCTTCTATGTATATAATCTCAACTTTTAGTTTTTGTAGGAAATTATAATATGTGAAAGTGAAAAGATTTAGCTTTTAGTTTTTAGTTTTAACTTTTAAGTTTTTAGTTTATGTGAAAGGCTTTAGATTATGTTCCTTGACTTCCTTCTATATATCTCAATTTTTAGTTATTGTTGAAAATTATAATATGTGGAGGGATTTAGTTTTTAGTTTCTTGTTTTAGTTTTAAGTTTATGTGAAAGAGTTTAGATTATGTTCATTGACTTCCTTCTATGTATATAATCTCAACTTTTAGTTTTTGTAGGAAATTATAATATGTGAAAGTGAAAGAATTTAGTTTTTAGTTTTTAGTTTTAGTTTTAGTTTTAAGGTTTTAGTTTATGTGAAAGGGTTTAGATTATTTTCTTCTATGAATTTATTATGTATATACTCTCAATTTTTAGTTTTTGTTGGAAATATAATATGTGG
>CAVNYN010288638.1:0-23394 GCA_963692815.1 Nyctanthes arbor-tristis | reverse complement strand
TGAAAGGGTTTAGATTATTTTCTTCTATGAATTTATTATGTATATACTCTCAATTTTTAGTTTTTGTTGGAAATATAATATGTGGAAGGATTTAGTTTTTAGTTTCTTCTTTTAGTTTTAAATATATGTGAAAGGGTTTAGATTATGTTCATTGACTTCCTTCTATGTATATAATCTCAACTTTTAGTTTTTGTAGGAAATTATAATATGTGAAAGTGAAAAGATTTAGCTTTTAGTTTTTAGTTTTAACTTTTAAGTTTTTAGTTTATGTGAAAGGCTTTAGATTATGTTCCTTGACTTCCTTCTATATATCTCAATTTTTAGTTATTGTTGGAAATATAATATGTGAAAGTGAAAGGATTTAGTTTTTTTAGTTTTTAGTTTTAGACTTTTAGTTTTAGTTTTAAGACAAATTTTTTTTTTTTTAAGTTTATGTAAAAGGGTTTTTAGCAAGGGTTTCTTCTATGAATTTATTATGTATATACTCTCTTTTTTTTAGTTTTCGTTGGAAATTATATAATATGTGAAAGTGAAATGATTTAGTTTTTAGTTTTTGGTTTAAGTTTTAGTTTTTAGTTTATGTGAAACGGTTTATCTTGTTCCTTCTGATTTAGTTTTTTAGCCTTGAGCTTGTGTTGTCGACTCAAACTAATAGTGAGTAAGGGTGCTATGTTATGTGATAATACTTTTGCTTGTGATTTTTGATTGATTTTGTTTAGATGGAAGTGGACTTAATGGATTCGGACAATGAATTAACTCAACCGCTGGAACTCCTACTCTAAGTCCACCCCCAAATCTGAGTCCAACTCAAAATGCAACACCAAGTCCTAGTCCTCTTCCTACTACAACTAACCCTTTACGTTCAAGCCTCCCACCACTCCCACCATCGTCTTTAGGCGAGAGAAAGTCTAGAAAATCTTCTTGGGTGTGGGAACACTTAGATGTTGTTGGAGAGGAGGCAGATCCTAATTCTAGAGCAATTTGCAAGTATTGTGAGACAGACTTTTCAGCTGATTCAAGGAAGTGTGGGACAACAAGTCTTGGAAATCATATAAACAGGGTATGCAGGAAGTATCCAGAGAGGGTGGATGAAAAAAAGCAAAAAACACTTAGTTTTGATAGGGCAGAGGGAGGGGGAGTAATCTAGTTATAGTTACATTCAATAAGGACGCAGCTAGAAATGCTTGTGCAAAGATGGTAGTCATCGATAATCTACCTTTTAGTTTTGTTGAGGGAGTTGGGTTTCGCCTTTTTTGCAGTGTTGTTTGTCCTAAGTTTGAGCCTCCATCACGTAGGACTGTGGTTAGAGACATATACAAGATATATGAGGCTGAAAGAGGGCGGTTGAAGAAGAAATTGGTATGTCAGAGGGTTTCCCTTACGACAGATTGTTGGACATCTATTCAAAACATCAATTACATGTGCTTGACGGCCCATTTTATTGATTCTAACTGGGAGCTTCAGAAAAGAATCTTAAACTTTTGTGTTGTGCCAGATCATAAGGGTGAAACAATTAGCAATATTATTGAACAATGCTTGCTTAGATGGGGCATTGAAAGGGTGTTTACCGTTACGCTGGACAATGCAAGTGCAAATGACAAGTTGGTTCACTATTTGAGGGAGAAATTGATTGACTAGGGTACTATTGCCTCAGTACTAGATAGCCAGTTCTTACATATGAGGTGTTGTGCCCCATATCTTGAACTTGATTGTCCGTGATGGGCTCAAAGAGGTGCATGATTCGGTTGCTGCTATTCGAGATCGGAAGAGCACACGTTTGTGAAATCATCCCCGGCTAGAACTACAAGCTTTCAAAGGTGTGTTGTTTCTTCAAAAGTTGAGTCTAAGAATGCAGTATTTCTTGATGTGCCTACTATGTAGAATTCCACCTATTTGATGCTAGAGGCAGCTTCAAAGTACCAAAAGGCTTTTAGGCAAATGGAATTGAATGATGCTCAGTTTAGGAGCTATTTTGAGGAAAAAGAAAATGGATTCAAAAAAGTTGGGCCTCCGAAAGCCAATGACTGGAAAAATACAGAAGTTTTCATCAGATTTTTAAAGAACTTTTATGACATCACTTTGAAGTTCAGCACTTCGTTACACGTTAGCTCTACTTGTTACTTAAAAGAAGTATCTGGCCTTTTAGCTGATTTGTCGGCTTGTGAGATGAGTACCGATCGCACTATTGCAGACATGGCTGTTAGAATGAGGGAAAAGTATGACAAATATTGGGGGGACATGGCTAGGGTGAATCAGATGTTGTTGATTGCTACAGTGCTTGATCCTAGGTACAAAATGAAAATGGTGAAGTTTCTTCTGGGAAAACTTTATACTCCCTCACGTGCCAAGATGTGGATAGACAATTTGACTGAGACTTTGAAAAGCTGTAACAAATGGTACGAGGACTTCGATGATAGTGATCCAAAAGCTCAAAATCCACTTCTGTTGACTCTAGTGCTACAGTTGTTTCATCATCCTCTCAAGCTACTTCTACTACCACATTTTCAAGTGGTTCTGAAGCTATGACGGATAAGTTTAAAAGAATGGTAGTGGAGATAGCGCTGAGCAAATTAAAGATGGCGTTGAGAGATACTTGAATGATCTATGTGAAAGCATAGAGGACAAGGAGTTCAACGTGCTTAGATGGTGGAGATTGCATGGACAAAGAATGTATTGCACTCTATCAAAACTTGGGAAGTATGTCCTAGCTGTTCAAGACTCTACTGTTGCTTCTGAAAGTGCTTTTAGCACGGGCGGGAGAATTCTTGACCTATTCCGTAGTTCTTTGACTCGGAAGATGGTTGAGCTTCTTGTTTGTCTTTAAAATTGGCTCAAATCTTCTCCAAATCCGGATATCTTTAGCATTGAGGATGTGGAGTACTATAATTAGTTGGATGAAGGTATTAAACAAGTTTACTTCATTCTTATAAACTATAATATATAAACTAAATGTATTATGTACATGTCTTGGTTAATATTTTACTGTAAATTTCTTGTACCTATTTTTTCCTTTATAGAATTATCAAAGACTTCAAAAGAAAAGGATAAGGAGCAGTCAAGCAGTGAGGCGATATATGTTTGATCTTGTGAGTGTATTCACTTGTTCGAGTTGTTTTATAGATATTATATGTTATAGCCTATGGCGCTATAGTATATGCAATATTGCTATGTGATTTGTATTCTTATATAAACTTGTTATTTTTGTAGAACGCCGAGAGAATTTGTTGCATGATGGTTGATGTATTTTTGGACCTTGGTGGATGGTGGTGACGAGTGATGAGCTACATTAACCCTTTTTTTAATGATTGAAGACATTTTGGACGTCTCTTGATGTTGTGGACTTTCGTATTTGTGGGTGTGGACTTGATTATTGAATTGTGATGTTGTGGACCTTGTATTTGTGGTAGTGCCTGCCTTTTTAAAGTGTTTTTGTTGTCTTCTTAGTCGTTATAAGCTTTTTTGTAATTTTAGTTATTTCAACTTACAAGTTTTTTGCCTTGTTAATTGCTAGTTGTTACAAGCAAGTTTTTTGTCTAGTTTTATTAAGCTTAAATTACATTGAAACGTGCCCAAAAAATAAAAAAACTCGATTTTTAATTTTTTTGGGCTTGAATCACATTAAAATATGCCAAAAAATAACAAAACTCAATTTTTATTTGATTGGTGAAATTCTGGGCCACAATTTCAATTATGGGCCGAAATTCAAGTTGGGCCGGTATTAGGCCGGCCCAACCCGAGACCCGACTCAACCCGAGTTGACTTGGGTCGAGTCGGTTATGGAACCAAGTCAAGTCGGCTCAGTTTCAAAATCACCAACCCAACTCAGTGTCGGGTCGGGTTCGGGTTGGGCCCAAACCCGACCCAACCTGTCTGACGCCCGGCCCTAGCCTCAGCAGGCTGTCATGTGTGTGTCACATAAATTGTGGACGGGATTACAGCCTCAACAGACTGCCATGTATGTGCCACATCAGCTGTGGGCGGTGTAAACCTACCTACAATGAACGAGTGATCATTTTTGGCCATTTAATAGCTACAAGTTTCAACACTCTTTTCTTACTTTAACAAAGCTTCATTCAATCTTATTGATTATTAACATATCGAAATATGAATTATTATTAATTTAAATTAAAGAATAAAACAAATGCTTCTTGAAACAAGTAAAATAAAGAGATTGTTGGAGCATATTAAAAATGTTACTCTTTAACTTTAAATATGCCTTTTAAAAAGTGAAATATAATATTTTAATAATTTTAATCTAATGCCAGACGTCTAGTGGGATATGTCGCTAGACGTCTTGTGTGGCGCGTTGTGATTGAGACAACTCATTCACTATGAGTCCATAATAGGTGAATTGTCACAATTATAGAGCGCTACACAAAACATATGATGGTATATCCCTTCAGATGTCTAGCATTAAAACGAAGCTCACTCTTCTAAAACACAGAAATCGTTGAAGATACATATCAAAAAATAGATTTTGCTGAAAGTCCTACTCCGCCAGATCAGCGAAGCCCATTTGTTTGTAAAACTTGAGAAAAAAACAAGAAGAATGTGATGCGGCAGTTGGTCATTGGACGATACACGTGTTCCATTATTCTTATTACACACGTGTTCCCTCATTTTGCCATTTACACCCCTAGCCTAATATCCATCTCTCTCTCGTTGTTTCTCTACCGCCCCACTCAAAGATTGCATGAAATACCTATATTATTACTAAGTATAGGTATTTCATTTTCATATTACCTATATTCCAATTACAACATCTTTTTTCTTTAAAAAAAAAAACTGAGAGAGGGAAAGAAAGAAACAAATTTTTATTTTTTTGAAACCAAAGAAAGAAACAAATTTGATACTTCATATATTCGTACTAATTTACTTTTTTAGGTAAAATTACCCTTACATTTTATTATTATCAATTATTATAGCATCTTCTTTTGGAATTCGTTATGAATTTCCCAAATTCTTTCCATTTAAATCAATGAATTACGAAGCATTATAATCGCTAAGACTTTTATAGTCTATTGGCATCTTTGTTAGTTGTTTACACCATTGATTGATTGTTCGATTATTTTCCACTATAATCACATTGTAATGTTAAAAAAATTAAAAAAAAGAAAGTAGAAGAGTTATAATCTACACACTAATTAATATTTCATTTACTTAACATCAACAAAGACATAATACATTAAAAAATAGTAATAAATCAACAAACTAAAATTTTCCAAAATTGTATTAAAAAAAAGTTTCAAAATTGAAGTTTAATTAAATACGCAATAAATAAATTCTATAACTTCAATAGACAATTATGGTGGCCCAATATATGGTTTGGTTTTGTCAAAATCAATTTTCACTCCAACTCATTTTTATCTACATATTTATTCATTAATAATTTACACATAAATAGGTAACTTTTCTTTACTTTTCAACTACATATTATCTTAAAAAATCATTTTTCACAAAACTAATTCTCATAAAATCTTAAAAAATCACTTTTCACAAAACTAATTCTCATAAAATAAAAACTATACATGTCATATAATTCAAGGAAATTAACACTCATGCTCGATTTATTATCTTTTACATAAACAAGTAATCAAGTTTTCTACATTTTACATTTGAGTTTTAATAGTCTCTTCAGTTATCCCTGATGAACCCTATTTAGTGAATTGAGTGGAAATGTGTCCAGCGAGATTATTTTTCATTTTCTATCTCTGTGTATTTATTTATTTATTTTTTGTCACCTGTGAGGCCGTGACACCAATTTTGTGATATATATATTTAAAATATGTATTGAAATTTTTGACAAGGGCAGTATTGTCATTAAACGGGAATATGGCCCGTGACCATCGCACGTGATGATATTATAAAAGCCCCAATTCACGAGTAACATTTCACACTGAGAATTTTTTCAACGGGGAGCGAAAGGTATTTTCGGGGCTTAGATTTAGAGAAACAATGGCGTTATCCCAAGTTTGGATAACTTTATTCCTAATCGTGTTCGTTTTAAGTGGATCCATTTCTGAAGAAGAAGCGGATTCCAGAGAGTTTGTTGTCACCTTGGACCACTCCAATTTCACTGATTTTGTCGCCAGACATAAGTTCATCGTCGTCGAATTTTATGCCCCATGGTAATTCTTCTTTCCAGTTTAAACAGATGACACTGAATTTTGTGGCTTCTTGATTTTAGGTGTGATGAGTGCTTGTGACAATTTGGAATTGGTGCTTCAAATTTGCTGTGATTGATGATGTAGTGTACTGAAATTAAAGGCACATTTTTTCTTCCTTAAAAAAAAAAAATGTATAAAGATAAGATCTGAAAAGAGGAATATCCGGTCCTTAAGTGGAAGGAAATTTGTATAATGTCCAGTACTTTCTAGTGAAGTTGTGGGTTCAGATCTGTGAATAAATTGATAATAGAATCTTGCATTCTGATTTGGTATCCATTTTTGTTTTCTTCATTTCAAGTTGGGTTTGCTTTTGATTACTTTGAGGTCAAAATCTAATCTTCTGGAATGTGGTAACAGGTGCGGTCACTGTAAGAAACTCGCTCCGGAGGTAATATTCTATCTATCAATTCTTAAATCACAAGAGACATCTCTGTCGGTATTATTTTTCTTGCAATTTATAATAATTTAATGCAAATTCTATGGTTTTGCAGTATGAGAAAGCTGCGGCTATCCTGAGTAAGAATGATCCTCCTGTTGTGTTGGCGAAAGTCGATGCTAATGAGGAGAAAAATAAACCTCTTGCTAGCGAGTTTGAGATTCAAGGTTTTCCCACAATTAAAATTTTGAGATACGGAGGTAGTGCTGTTCAAGACTATAAAGGACCCCGCGATGCTGATGGCATTGTTGCTTATTTGGAAAAACAAAGTGGCCCTGCATCCAATGAAATTAAATCCCCTGAAGATGCCGCCTCTATAGTAGATGACAACAAGATTCTTGTGGTTAGTTTCATCTATCCTGTGTATTTGCTCCTTCTTGGGCTTCATCGTAAATTTCTAAGATATAGAAGTAAAACATGTTTATAAATTTTACAGGTTGGAGTTTTCCCGGAGTTTTCTGGGGAGAAGTTTGAAAATTTCACTACTTTGGCTGAAAGATTGCGTTCCGACTACGAGTTTGGTCATACTTTGGATGCTAAGGTCCTTCCGCGGGGGGACTTGTCAGTTGTTGGACCAGTCGTTAGGCTGTTCAAGCCTTTTGATGAACTCTTTGTAGATTTTGAGGTATGACATTCTTTTCAGTTTTATTAGGATTGGGCACATTTTTGGTGGGTAACATGTTCTGTCTCTTTTGTCTTATCAAAATAAATGTTTCTACATATTGGCTGATTTTATAGTCCCCTTAACAATATATTTGCAGGATTTTGATGTGGATGCTTTAGTTAAGTTTGTTGAAGATCTTAGTGTTCCTACAGTGACTCTCTTTATCAAGGATCCAAAACAGCATCCTTTTGTTATCAAATTCTTCAACAGCCCCAATGCCAAGGTGAATTAAGGATGTTCTCGAAATTTACAGCCTCTGTTAATTTTGCTAAAGTATGTTCTTGCTTTGGTATGAAAAGCAATATATTTATAGCACCATTTTGTACCACTATTCATATCATTTATTGCTTGCATACTCATTCTTATTGCCGTTGAAGGACAATATATTTGTTTCTCATATGGTGATTGATTCTTTGTTTGGTTTCTCCATTCCCTCTTATAATTTATTGTTACTCACAGCTCTAAACTTCATTTAGATAATTTATTTTGAAATATTTTTTTGTCTCAATTTGTGTTCTGTTTTTTAACTCAGTGACAAACGGTTGTTATTATGAGATTTGGGTATTCAAAAGAATTCCAGAGTTTTATATAGCATAGTTTCAGTTGATACCACCTAATTTTCTTCTTCATCCTCTCTCTCTCTCTCGTTTGTTTGTTTTTTGGTGGAAAAGATTTGACATTTATATTTTAATTGGCAGGCAATGCTGTTTGTGAACTTCAGCAGTGAGCATTACGATGCTTTTAAATCAAAATATCATGATGTTGCTGAGCAGTTCAAAGGCAAGGGCTTAAGTTTTCTAATGGGTGATGTTGATGCCAGTCAAGGTGCTTTCCAGGTTTGTACATGTTCTTTTTATTCTGCTCATTTGCTGTTTTGCTTACATTTCATTGCTAACTTGTCATGTCTATTGCTTTACAACAGTTTTTTGGGCTCAAGAAAGAGCAAGTTCCTCTGATAATCATACAAACAAAGGATGGAAAGAAATATCTAAAGCCAAATGTTGAACCTGATCGTATTGCACAGTGGGTGAAGGACTTCAAGGTAAAGAATCCTTCTCGCTGGACCTCTCGTCCTTTGGTTTAAAGACTTTCAGCTCTGACGTTCCTTAATCTTTAATGCATTTCATGATTGTAGTTTTATGAAGCGATTAACTGATAATTTTTGTATTAAAATTTTTGAAGGACGGTAATCTACAACCATTCAAAAAGTCAGAGCCCATTCCTGATGCCAATAATGAACCTGTTAAGGTGGTAGTTGCTGATAGCTTGCAGGACATCGTTTTTAACTCGGGGAAAAATGGTATTTATATTGACATTTTAATTTAATTTAACAACTTTAGTGTTTTACTTGGAATACTCTCTGCCCTTTATATTGTCATAACAAGATCCAAGCCAAGTTGCATGTTAGTGTACTAGCTGATTTTCCCCCTTGTTTTGATACTTGAGCAGAATTTTTCTTTTGTTTCTGGTCACTTGTATCCATTTTGTGGGGTGCAATCTCTTACTTCCTTGGATTGCATACTTAGCTCATAGGTTTTTGTTTCTATCTGATGTTACAAAATATTTCTTGTGTCCATCACTATCTTGTATAATTGAGTGTGGCTGAGAGTCCAGTCTCAGCACGTGTTTATCAGTTTCTGTGTGCACTGTTACAAGCCCTTAAATTTAACTAAACCCCAGTATATAGGAGAATAATGCTATATTTGAGTTTGTGGATTCTAATTTGGATTACACCTGACACTTGGGCTAAATCTACGTGCAGTTCTATTGGAGTTTTATGCTCCATGGTGTGGACACTGCAAAAAATTAGCTCCAATTTTGGATGAAGTTGCGGTCTCATTTCAAAATGATCCTGATGTTATCATTGCCAAAATTGTAAGATTCTCATTATTACCTTTTGATATTATGCCCCTTAATATTATAACCTTGGAAGTCGATTTACCAGATGATGTCGAGAAATTCTGACATTTTTCACCACTTTCAGTTTATAAATTAACTTTTTGATCGGATATATGCATCCTTGCATTAATACATTTTGATGAGTCTCAAAGCGGAAGAAAGTTGTAAAAGAAATTTGACTTATCTAGAATTATCAACTAGTCTAAGTTGGATAACTAGTCACGTGCTTTAATTTTTAGTTTATTGCTTAAGCTTTTGTTTGAAATTTAACTTCAGATATTAACTCAATTATCAATTTACCGGCATTTTGTAGGATGCTACTGCAAATGATTTCCCAACAGAAACTTTCGAAGTCAAAGGTTATCCAACGTTATATTTCAGGACAGCAAATGGAAATATTTTGCCATATGAAGGAGATCGATCGAAGCAAGACATAATTGACTTTATTCAGAAGACCCGAGCAAAGGTTGCAGAACCAGAATCGCGAAAGGAAGAGCTGTAATGAAGGTAATTAGAATTTACAAATAGATACACTAAATTTTTGTCAGGGATTATTCTCTTATCCAAATTGCATGAGGCAACTATGTTTGAACCACATAAAGTCTGGTGCTTCAAAGACGCTGTTTGTTATATAAATATTGGTTCTCTCCTTAATGCAGGTGGAATGTAATTATCTTTGGGGAGTACATTTGTGAGAACTTTTGAATGATTTTTGGCGTCATAGGAAAAGAGAGATGATTGTTCACCATGGGAATCTTATGCTGATCATCATAACTCCCCGTCCCCTGCAATTTCACTTTACCATAGCTGTAGAATTAGATTTTAACAATAAAGCAAGAAAATCCCATCTGGAGATAGAAATGCTAGTTTTTAGTTTCGGCTTTTATAAATTGTACGGACCGCAATAGTTTTGTTAATGTAATTTACATTTACAAACCATATCCCCCTCTGTATCTCAGTAATTTACATGTTTGTTGTGTGTGTGTGTGTGTGTGTGTATTAGAGTATATATCCACATCATATACCGTTGCTAAACCCATTTTGTTAGACGTGCCCTCTAAGCTGAAATGATTGTGGAGACTTGCCCTCTAGCTGAAATGATTGTGGATCTATCATATCACAAATCTTCATTCACTCGGACTGGTTCTTGTTGTGTGGTTTCACACATTTGAAAATTGTGTTGTGTGACCTAGGACCTGGATTAGTAAAAGCATGCATATGCATTGCTTGAGACCAAAAGTATTATTTCCCAGGCAATTGGATTTGCCTACAGGACTTTTGACAATTATCATGCACATGAGCTGTAAGCGTGTTTCTAAGTCAAAATTACACTAGTATATGCTAGCAATTACCAATTTCAAGAGCAACATGCAATTGTCTTTCAACACGTATGATCAGTCTACCATTCTACTATTGTTAAATTAGCAGCACGTCCAAACCCAGTACATAGAAAAGAAGGAAAAATAAATAAAATGAAATAATCAATAGGACAAAGGCAATTTTGGGTCGTCTCTCCAGATTCTCTGGCGTCGTTGCCTTCCTCTTGTCAGTGTTGGTGTTGTTGTCTGGTATGCTGCTATTCTTTTCTGTGCTGATAGAGTCTTCCATGTTAGTGTTAGAAGGCTGAGGCATGGTATTGAGGAGGTGAGAATGAAGCTTCCTTAAATCTGCTAACTTCACAGGTTTCAACAGGAATTCTTCTGCTCCCCCTTCCAAGCACCTGTTTAATTCGTTTTTATTACAGTCAGGTATACTGATGTATATATATCAGCAAAATCTCTGCATATTGGATGATCAAGAAAGCGATATTTCTCGAGCTCAGTGATTACATGGAAGAAAGCAGAGATCAGTGATTACATGTTAATTCTTGATGGTATATTCTCGGACGACATGACTACAATTGGGACGTCTTTCCAAGAAGATTTCTGCAGAAAATGAATCCCATAGCAGCTTATAATTAATATAAAACTTGGTCATTAAGAACAATCACAGTGAGTTTTTACAAGAACAATCATTTCATTTTTCCTTCTTTTTGTCTTTCTGGCTGTCTTGTGTACTATTTCAAACTTTTTCTTTCAAAATTTACAGCTTTTTAAACTAAAGTGATCTTTTGCTGTTGTTTTGTCTCCAACAATGAAAGTGCCAGCATGCTCTGCGAAAAGGAGGAAAAATAGCAGAAGGTGAAAAAGGTAAAAATGAGTTGAGAGTTAAAAGCAAAAGGGAAACAATTGTGTCTTTCCACTTTGGAAACACGGTAGATTTTGTTATAGAACCAATTAAATCAATCAAGCTTTAAATCACTGCCTGTGTTTATGCATGTACGTACGACGTGGAGTGATGGTATTGAATGGAATATGATTAGAGGACTAACACATAAAATCCTATCGAATTTTGACCAATTAATTTGTATTTCACACTAATCTAATCAGGTTTAGTGTTTCGGGGGCTAACCTTGACTCGTTTGAGCAAATCATAACCAGTGATGCCTGGCATACTATAATCTGTCATGATCAGGTTAACTTTTGTTGCCTGCAGTTGTTGAGAACTTTGTCAAATTAATATCAGAAGCTCAAGAAATGCCTGAGATCACAAATTCCACTTCAAGAAAATGATTCTCCAAGTTTCAGTCTCAAAGAATAATTGTAATTGAGGAATAAAATGAATATCCTTTTTGAAGTACTGTGCTACAGTTACCTCCTTGTGGGATGAGATTGTATGAAGAAGATGAACAGGAAGAAATGGATGAAGATGATGTTCTTGAAAGTTCATTATCTTCAATATCAAGCAACCCCAGATACTCTAAAGCTTTATCTCCAGAATCCACACATGTAACTGCATATTATTACACGATTAATTAAATTGAACTCGACTGGACAGTATTGGACAATATTGATAACAAAAAACATAAATATACACCTTGGTAAGAAGAAACAGTAAGGAGCCTTTCCAAGAACTTCCGATCTACATGACTATCATCAACAGCCAACACATGAAAATGTTGTTTTCCTTCATCTTCTTCTGGTTCTTTTTGTTCTTGCTCACTTTTGATATCCTCATCGGCTTCTGAATTTGAATCCATGTTGATGTGATAAAATAAAAGATATGCTCTCAAAATTGAAAACCCTTCAAATTTCTTGCTCTCTTTTGATCAGAATGTGCGTTAGGGTGCATGACTATTCAGGTTCTCTTACATTAAGTAGTTAAGAAGCAAAACCTGTGTGAGCAGAAAATGTTGTACATGTGTGTTTTTCACAGGTTTGTCTTAATTCCGACACCGTGTTGGTACAGCTACTTATGGTGGTTTCCTCCACTCCTCCTACCCAGGGGGCCCCCTATTGGATTTCTTTTCCTTTCTTTTGATCTCATGTGCATACTTTTCCAAACCCCTCTTTTTTTTTCCTTTGGATTTAGGGTCGATTGCCAAAGGGTTTTGGGATTGAAATTCAAGCAAATCAACAAGATCTTTGTGCTCATTTTGTCTAACATAATCTCAACTTGATTTGGGAGAATCCATTTGATGACTTTTGAAAGTGATCAACTACCAAATTAAGATATTGCTTTAACTAAACGTGTATTACATGTTACTCTAGTTTGGGCAGTTTAAAAAGTTGAATGTATTCAAAATGTATTTTCACATTCAATTTTTATCAAATACTCGCATCTGAAGTTTTAACAAAAAAAAAATACATAGAGGTGGAATATATATCAATAGTTAATTTTTCACTTTTTCATGCTAAATTGAACCATACCATGCATCTAAGAACCAACTATATCGTCCCAAAGAGATATAACTTCGCAATCTAAATTTTCTAGACAATTAGGAAGTAAAGAAGAAAAGAAAAATTGGGATTGGATTTGGTAAAATGAAATTCAAGGCTACAATCTTAGGTAATAATATTGATGGAGACATGAAATAAAGAAAGATCCAAGAGTGGGGGGCCACAAGCAAATATTTTGTAAATCTTGTGGGGTCAGTTTGGAAATATACAAATCTTTTGTGGCCCCAAAAGTTAATTGTCTCGTGATGGTTTAACAGAGTTTTGCATCGTGAAAGAGGGGTTTTCTTAAATCTTAAAGCAGAAATTAAGGAAATGAATTATGTTTTATAGTTTTAGTACAAAAAATAAGGTCTATGTTCAAAGTTCCTCTGTTTCACACTTGAGCGATATATAACTGTTTGGGTTGGACTCTGATTTTTGTCTGCCACGTGTTGATTTCTCCACGTTTAGCCTTCATCATGTTGGTGATGATGTGAGCCCAAAGAAATTTTGATGATCATCGCTTGAAGGACCAGCAATTGTCAACACGTATGGATGAATAAGAAAAGTATATATAGTATAGAATGTACATAAAATTACACAAGAAGAACTGAGTTTTGAACATCAAACTTATAATAATATATATAGCTAGAGCTACCTCGTCAAACAATGAAGTATGAGTCTGGTTAATAGTTTGACTAGTTCACATAATAATATAATAATATATATGCTTGATAAATTAAGGGTGGAAAAGAATAGAAAAAATAACGCACTGTGTCTTGATTCAAGTATGCATTATTATGAATTGAGGGAAATGTTTAATTGTTGAATAGATGCAGTCTATTAATGCAGCTTGAAAACTAATGAAAAAAACTAAACAACTTGTACTATTTTTCATAAAAATTTAGGGTCCTCCTTCTCATTATTATAATTTGTTGATTTATGGAACAAATCAATTTCGCCACATACTATAAAATAAAATATATTTACATATATAAAGATTGATTACTCAATCAAATTATCTTTCTAAAATGAAATTTCTTAGCAAACCTTAAAAAATATATTGAAAGAGATTGACTAGCGATCAACAAATTGACAAATTGAATTGGAGAATTTCACATCAATTTGTAAATTAATATTATTATTACTTTGGGCAAAGCAAGGTGGGGGTGCCCTTCTTTCCTTGCTTGCCCTTTCCTCAAGTTTGGATTGACTGATAGATTTCATGGTTTTGTTAAAATTTTGACTTTAAAAAAGAAAATGGGACCATATCATCTCACCAAAGGAGAAAGATTTTCTTATTGACCAATCTTGTTTTCCTCAGCCAAATTATGAAAGAATCACTCAAGATTTTCTTGACAAAATCTGGTTGTCTCTTCTCTGTTATTAACGTGATTTACATCTTATCATATTTGAATTCGAATATTTTAAAATGATTTCAACACATGGTAAACTACATACAGTTAAATACAGTCAACATAACAAAACATATATAACACAAACTTTTCTAGTTTGATTCTACATTGTACTGTATATTATCGTCATGGTAACGTCACCACAAGTAAATTCTACTAATAATAATATTAAATTAAAAATCAATGTCCTAGAACCCCGTTTGGTACAAAAGAGGGACCCTGTTAATATTAGGTCAAATGGGCCTCAGCATCAATGAATCCCTAATTTTCTATCCCCTCCGTTTGAATCAAAGCAAAAGTCCATTTTAAGAGAACCCACTATACATTCTCCTAAGCCCAAATGTGAGTTTACTTCTTGTTAGGTTTATTGTCAAAAATAATTTAAAATTGAAAATGAAAAGGAAAAAGGAAAAAAAGAAGAGTTTTTGGAGGAAAAGGAATTCAAATCCTAGAAGGAATTGTCTTCTCTTCCAAGTAAACAAATCTTATAAATAGATGTGTTTTTCTCTTCTTTTATGTACAAGAGTGACTTGAAATTCTATATGGTTTTAGCGACTTGAATCATTTAGTGAAAATCTTTGATAGTCCGTAAATTTGTCTTCGTTCTTTTATTTTTCCTTGTCTCATTAAATTCCTTAAACAACATTCTGTAGGCGTAATCGGGGGAATTTACCTTAATTCCCAACACTTCTCTCTCTCTCTCTCCCCCCAAGCCCAAATGTGAGTTTACTTCTCTCTCTCTTATTTTGTTTTATCTTTTTTTTTTTGGGCGACGAGTTTACTTATATCTTGGATAAAAAAAGGGGAGAAAGAAAGAAAAAGAAAAAAGAAAAGAAAGAGAAAAAAAGAGTTATGTCTAGAGGTATTTCCTTATCGAAAAAATTAGTTAACAATTGACAAATTAGATACATCTATCAATTGACATATATCAAAACGATAAAAAATGTATAATAATAGACGGATACTAACTTGTTCATCATGAAATGGACCGTCACCAGACGTGTGCTCTTCCGTTACGCTACCCGTAAATTTTTAAACAGTCCCATTGGACGATAGCGTTAGAGGATGAAAGCCCTCTTACTGTGTCTTGTTGTCGTCTCTAATAATTTCATATACTCACTTTGAGAAAAGGGGAAAAAAGAGTCATCAATTAAGTTCTTCTTCGTTAAAAGTTAGAACTCTTGACTAAAAACAATGAAATGTTAAAAATATGCCATAACTAATAAATTAGTTTTCTCGCCAAAAAAAAAAAAAAGTCTAATTCAAGACAAAAATTAATCGCACCGATCATATCCATCTATTATATATATATATATTACATTCACAAATTTCCACTAAACATTTTTAATATTTCTACTTTTTATTTTAAATTAAAAATTGCATGCTAAAAATGCTAATTTTGTCCTCTCAAAAAAAAAATGCTAATTTTTGTGGTCAATATAAGCGTTCCAAACCAGGAAGCGAGTCAAAACAATGTCTGAACAACAAAATCGTTCGCCCCCGTGCATATATGGCCTTTTCCTACATTTCTGTCCAATTTCAAGCAAAATCGCAATTATATCGTTAACTCTATCAAACAAGGGGCAATCTCAATTACACGATTTTGGGTTTAAAAATGAGGAAATGCACACGACTCCCAATAAAGAACAGGAGGTAAACCACCGCGCTTCCATCCTTCTCAATAGTTTTCAACAAGATAACACCCGAAAATCCTAATTCCAAACTTCATCTTCTCTTTCCCTCTGAACCCGTTTCCAATTGGCCTCCTCTGGTGCCCCAAGGTGATAACTTTTTCCAATTTCTTGAGAAAGTTCTTTCTGGGTTTTGCTGAATTAGCTCGAATCATCTGAAAATTCTATCTTTTATTTCCTTTCTTTTTCTTTTTAATATAAGAAAAATATCTGATCATTGCATCCGGTATACTTAATTGATGAACTTCGTCATCGTTAATTCATCCTTGTTTTCTCTGCTTTCAATGTATTTGTATGCGTTAATTTTCTTGAACTTTTGAGGGCTTCTCCAATGGACACTCCATTTTGGAGTCCCTCCAACCGGTCTCCAAATGCCATCTCCATTTTGGAGATGGCAACAGTAAACCTCCAAATTTGGAGGTTTACTGTACATTTGGAGATAGGAAATAGAGTGCTCTTCCGATCTCGGAAATGCCATTCCGTAAATTGCAAGGTAGCCCAATCTTTTTTTTAAAATTTTTTAGTGTTCATGGTTTTTATAGTTTTCATTCATTTTAGTCCTTATATTTTATTTATCGCAATTTTTTTTATTACCTCATTAATCGCCTTTGATTCTATCTATTTTCTAATTTGTGTCTTTAAATGTGGTGTACGACTTGTATTCAGACGTCAAAATAAATCCCTTCATTTCAAAAAATCTACTAAATATCTCGTTTAATTAAGGTTGCTAATTGAGTTAATTACTCAATTAATGACTCAATTATTTGTTTCATTATGTTTGATATTTAGTTTTTCAATTTGTAAAATATGGTACCTAATTGTAAATTAAGTTAAATAGGAAATATAGAGATTTGGATAAAATTTAGAGATTATGGGTTGGAGAAGTTTAAAAGAAATAGAGATTGTAAATCTGTATTTTTAGAGATAGAGGAGGGGAGGGGTTGGAGATGGCCTGACAACCAATTCAAATAGTTAATCTAAAGGAGCATAGATTTTGATTTTACATGTCAAATGTTTGATGTTTCTCATATGAAGTTTGTTCTCATCATCCAGCATTCTGTTTTTATTGCTTGCGTGAGCATTACACAGTTACCGTAATATATTGCAGGAGGGTTATGATGGCTTCAGCTATGATCAACTCTGCTACTTGTAATGCTGCTGGATCCGTGAAGTTTGAGTGTGTGGGTCTGAGACCATCAGGCTTCCGTCCTGAATTATTGGTTGTGAAGCACTCTAGTGCTAAAAATATGCCATTTAACATGCGGCGAACGCTCACAATAAGAGCAAGCAACATGCATGATGGGCCTAATAAGAAGATGGGGTTGAGCGATGAGGAGTGTGAAGCTGCTGTGGTTGCCGGGAATATCCCTGAAGCTCCCCCGGCGCGCCCCAAACCAGCTGCTCCAGCTGGCACCCCATTGGTGTCTTCACTTGTAAGAGTTCATATATTATATATATATATATTATGAATTGCATTCTAAATTATATATGGCATTCCTGATATAATGAGAAAGAGAGATAATGTAAAAGATGTTAGATTGAAGTTTGTGCTTAACTGCTTATTACCATTTTTTATTCTATCTATATTGTTCAATGAGTAACAGCCATGGTTTTTAAAGTTGAACAAGGGGGATCCTTTAATCTCTATTCAATGAATTTATGCTGTTTAATTTAATCAATAATCATATTATTGCTGTTGGAAAAATTTCCACTTCTTCAAAAATTTATCTCATGTATTGATAACTCTATGCATCTTAATTATACTTGCTATTAACTTATGATGACAATAATGTCTGTGTCAGCCGCTTAGTCGCCGCCCTCGTCGGAATCGTAGGTCACCTGCTGTGAGGGCTGCATTCCAGGAAACAAGTTTAAGCCCTGCAAATTTGGTATATCCCCTTTTCATTCACGAAGGTTAGTGCCATAGCAGAACTCTGTGCATCTGCTTAAAACTCGTCACAAAGTGCAACTCTCTCCTGTTGATTTTCACTGTGCTTGATTGATGTATCACCTGCAAGATATGCAGGTGAAGAAGACACACCGATTGGGGCTATGCCTGGATGTTATAGGCTTGGTTGGAGACACGGACTCATAGAAGAGGTCAAATTCCTCTTGCTTGTACTTAAGCTTTAACATTGCGAAATCTTTCCATGCATACTAAGCCCAAATTAGAATGAGTTTACCAAGTCTGATGTTTGCACAAAGTCCTGTGTGCTTTAGATGTGTGATGGTCTATTTGGAATAATTGAGTGTTATTGCTTTGAACTTTTACCTTTACTATGCTGTTGGAACGAATCTACTTTTTTTTTTCCTTATTTCTTTTTTAACCATTTAAATGTTCATATTCATGTTTATACTTACTTTTCCATTTACTTTGTATGGTAAGTGATGTCCTCGATAGTAATTAATATCTGAATAAGCTCATCTTCATGCAGGTTTCAAAGGCTCGGGATGTTGGTGTTAACAGCATCGTACTCTTTCCAAAAGTTCCAGATGCTTTGAAGGTTCCTACTTTTGCTTCTACCAAAATACTTTTTTCTTGTGTGATTTTCTTCAACTTAATGGGTTCTGCTTTCTCAGTCATCTACAGGTGATGAAGCTTACAATGAAAATGGATTGGTTCCCCGTACAATACGTTTGCTTAAAGACAAGTACCCTGATCTTGTATGTTATTCTTCACTAGGGAGGCTTGTAGTTTTTCCTGATTGAGGAGCTTTACAGGCATTAGATTAGATTTTGGCTTTGATAATTTATGATTGATAAGATCTGTGTCTGTAGGTTATCTATACTGATGTTGCATTAGATCCCTATTCTTCTGATGGGCATGATGGTATCGTGAGAAAAGATGGTAAGACTAAGAGCTTGTTTGAAGCTCTTTATTTTTACAATTTATAAAAGGAATTTATAATAAGTGGAAATGAGTGGTGGAGATTTAATTGAAGTTTAAAATGTGTGGTGATTGTTGAGTAGTTGTCAAATCATGGTAGGTGAATTTATGAATGGAAAAAATAAAGGGGTTCAAACAACCCCTAACTCACTTGTAAATTTATTGACATGTCATTCAAATATAACTTCCTCTAAAAAGCCTTTTACTTGTTAATTGAAATATTTAACCTACATATATATGAGTTGGGGGGAAATGAAGCATTCTTTTTTTAAATAATATTTCCCCCCTTTCTAAAAGACTAGTTTTGACCCTTCTTTCTTTCTTTATTATGTATTTTTTTATTTCTTAGAAAAAGAAAATTCTAAAGAAAAATGGCCGGCAGTGATGTGTTACAGTTACTACAATATCATGCAGGAGTTATAATGAACGATGAGACTGTTCATCAGTTGTGTAAACAGGCAGTTGCACAGGTAATATTAGATCTTGCTTTGCACATGGATTAACTGACTATGCTTTTTATTTAAATTGTAATTTAAATCCATTACTTAAGACTTGTGTGTTTAAATCTTACTTTGCACATGCGATTAACTGACTATGCTTTGTGTTTAAATTGTAATTTAAGTCATTACTCAAGTGACTTGGTTATCTTTCATTGTAAGCTGTGATTTTAAATCTTTTCCATATCAAATCTTCTGTGGCTTGAAGCTATTGGTCACAAATAAAACCTGATTTACTTGATGACTGAGTTTCTTACTTGTCATATTCCTGACACGCTAATACCAAGGACGTTTCATACTTACACATAATCGGCATGGTTCATGCATGTTCCTAAACTTCATGATTTCATGAACATATAGTGTGAGGCTTACTTGCACTGTAATTACCAGTTCACGTCTATATGTAGGCCAGAGCAGGGGCAGATGTTGTCAGCCCAAGTGACATGATGGATGGTCGTGTAGGTGCAATTAGAGAGGCTCTTGATGCTGAGGGCTTTCAGCATGTTTCAATTATGTCTCTACGATCTGCAAAGTCAGTGCTTAGTTCTATCATCTTTGCTTTTATTATATTATTGTGCTTTCTTTAGAGATCATTTATGTTCTTATATGCTTTATTCGGGCCTATATATTCCAACTTAAGTTTACCATTTTTCAATATGTTGATTGGATTGAGATCGGAAGAGCGTACGTCTCGTTCTATGGTCCTTTTCGAGAAGCATTGGACTCAAATCCACGGTTTGGGGACAAGAAAACGTATACAAATCACCACACTTACTGTTTGATTATGAT
This sequence comes from Nyctanthes arbor-tristis, assembly GCA_963692815.1. Lineage (NCBI taxonomy): Eukaryota > Viridiplantae > Streptophyta > Magnoliopsida > Lamiales > Oleaceae > Nyctanthes > Nyctanthes arbor-tristis. Next base: position 3,191 of record CAVNYN010288638.1, on the reverse strand, counting down.
GTTTATGTATTTTGAGCTGAAACTATCAACCAAGAGAAGCTCACTTTTCCGTTATTGTTGTTGATTTTTTTTTTTCTTTTTTTCCCCCTCTCAAAAAAAAAAAAAAAAAAAAGTTATCAGATGAACCCTGCAAATTATAGAGAAGCTCTGGTTGAAACCCATGAGGATGAGTCAGAAGGCGCCGATATCCTTCTGGTTTGTACTGCATTTTTTGCTTTATTAATAACATTTAAATTATTTCTTTTTTTTTGTTAAAACTGCATTGTAATGAGCATAATCCAGTGTGTTCTTCTGATTTTTTTCACTTGAATTAGGTGAAACCTGGTCTGCCTTACCTGGATATAATAAGGCTTTTGAGAGATAACTCTCTTTTGCCAATTGCTGCATATCAGGTACTACTTTATTTATTTATTTTTAAAGAAAAATAGAGATTTCATTAATAAAAGAAAGGGAAATACAAAGCCCAGCACACGGACGATGGGCTTAAACAGACACAAATGCCCAAAGGCCAATAGAAAAGTAAGAAAGATAAAAAGTAGCCGACGGGCCTAAACAAACAATCTAGGCCTAACAAAAAGCCCAACATAGGCAATACCAAATTGAAACGGGAACCATTGAAGTCTTGAACAACAACTGTCAATTCCTCAAGCGCAGGAGAGAGATCATGGGGAGGCAGCCTTAATTGGGTTCTGAGAGAAGGAGAACTGAGAGGTTGATGGAATCTGTATCGGGGAGGTTGGTGGAATCTGCATCGGGGAGCCAAACAAGGATACCATGGGGTTATCTCTTGGACAAGACAAGGATCTGGTGACTTTTAACCAATGTCTGGTATAAATAAAGCCTTTCTTTTCCTTTTCAATAATCTGTGTAACTAGGTTGTCGCACAGTTCAGTGAAAACCACCAGAGGCATCTTTTTCTCAAAACCTGTGAATGCCATAAAATCTGCTGCTGAGTTGCCTTCTCTGTAAATATGCTTGAAATGGATGTTGCCTTGTCCAATTTTTTTCTGAATGTATCTAATAATTTGGAAACATCTCCATGGACCTTTAGAGTTATTTTTTAGGATGGAGAGAGCCTCCAAAGAATCTATTTCAACCAAAATATCTGTCTTCTGGAATTGTAAACAAATATCAATACCCGTTTTAATTGCCTTCAGCTCAGCTTCAAGAGTAGTTCCTTCACCCCAGTAAGAGTAGAAGCCACAATCCATTTCTCCTTTTTCATTTCTTAGTAGTCCTCCTCCTGCAATGTGACCGGAATTCAGACATTTGAAGCCATCTGTGTTGAGTTTCAGAAACCACCTAGGAGGACATTCCCAACTAACAGAAATTCTTTTGCTCCTCTTCACTTGAATATCAGCATTGATCATTTTGGCAAAGTGCTCATCCCCCTGCCATTGCTTAGCAGAAATTAGCCCCCCTTGATTCAGATTGAAAACCATATTTTCCACTTTCCAAATGACAGTATCAGTCTCCTGCTTGATGTTACTGTGCTTGCTATTATTCCTAGCAGTCCATACAAACCAAAAAACCAAGACAGGGATAATGGTTCTCACATGCCCCCGTTTTAACATATTTGTCTGAGTGAAACCAGTGCATAAGCATGGTGTGAATAGAATTCTCCCCAGTGCATTGGTATCTTCTTCAGTATGTTCAACCATATGACCATTTTTCTGGAGAAGAAGAAAGGGGTTGGGATCAGATAATTCTTCCAGGAGTGCAAGCTGATGCCCATTCCTTTTTAAAGATTTTGAGTTAATTTTGGCCCACCTTTTGTGAGCTTTATTTTTCTTCTGAATAATAGGAACATTGTTGGGCTGGTCTTGCTCACCACTTTCTAACCATCTTCTTCTAGTCATCTTTCTGATTTCTTTAAGATCGGAAGCTTTCTTTCCCATGAGAGATGATTTTGGTTGTCACTATCCATATCGGCTTCAATGGAAATATTGTCTTCTTCCTGATTGTCAGAGCTTTTTGTGTCTAAGTTGTCATTTTCCAGAATGTCATCACAAGGGACAACATGAATATTTTTGGAAGTCCCTTCGGTGGTCTTTTGGGTCTGCTTCTTGTCTTGTACTGCGAAGGTATCTCTGCGGGTTGTTTTACCTGCATTGGAGCTAGTATGACCCTTCCCTTTAGTCAAGCTAGCTTTGTCTGTTGAAAGTAGTATAGGCTTTTGTCCTTCACCTGATTGAATAGTCTGTTTACATTACTCTAAAAGTAAGCTTTAAAAGTTTGGCAAAACACACTCTTACTCTCCTCTCCAAATGAACTTTTGTAAGGAGTCCATTATATTGTTTGGGCATCATCTTCATTTCTATGCAGCTAAAGTCTTATCCATTATACAGTGTAATTCCTTCCAATGTTGATTAGGGGGTGCCAAGCACACCCAAAGTGTTTTACGATTGTTTGTACCGATTCCTGATGCGTTTACTGGAGAAGAGCAAAATTATGCACTCAGTTCTTTGTTCTCATCTTTCTCGGTATAATGCTGTATTTAGGTCTCTGGGGAGTACTCCATGATTAAGGCTGGTGGGGTTCTCAAGATGATTGATGAAGAGAAAGTCATGATGGAGTCTCTGATGTGTCTGCGGCGAGCTGGTGCTGACATCATTCTCACATATTTTGCTCTACAAGCTGCCCGTTCCTTATGTGGAGAGAGCAGGTAAACTGTATATCTCGCTGTGGAGGTTTGATGTTTGTATGTAGGATTTTGATTGTTATTCATGCTTGTTTGAGAGGTACACTAGTAATAGTTTAATAAATGCTTGAGCTGTTCATCTGCGGTCTTGTCTCCCATTTGAGTATTTATGCTACATTTAAGTTGTGAACGAATGTGTAATTTCGAAACATAATTCAATGAATTGAGAAAGAACCCTTTTTGCAGCTAGAAATAAATTGTATGTACTAGTTTTGTTACTTTGAAAGTTAAGGGCTAGCTTCTATTTCCTTATTCTCAGGTTATGTGGTTGAATGTTTATCGATTTATAGCTCCTATTATAGGATGCATTGTCACTCTGCTGCCTGTCTGTTCAATGCGGCATACTAGACAAGTTCTCAAAGTCGTGCATGTGATATTATTTAAGGTTGAGATGTGCTAGAATTGTTGGAAAGCTTAACCTCAGAGAGCATGAAATTCACTCGCTATCGGCTATCGCCCTGGTGGCAACTCTATTCCAATCATGGTAGTT